>CAIGQS010000220.1:0-71617 GCA_903798195.1 Danio kyathit
CAGAATTGTGAGAAATAAAAGTCAGATTTGTGATAAATAAAAGTCAGAATTGTGATAAATAAAAGTCAGAATTGTGAGAAATAAAAGTCAGAATTGTGAGAAATAAAAGTCAGAATTGTGAGAAATAAAAGTCAGAATTGTGAAGAATAAAAGTCAGAAATGTGAGAAATAAAGTCAGAATTGTGAGAAATAAAAGTCAGAATTGTGAGAAATAAAGATCATAATTGTGAGAAATAAAAGTCAGAATTGTGAGAAATGAAAGTCAGAATTGTGAGAAATAAAAGTCAGAATTGTGAGAAATAAAAGTCAGAATTGTGAGAAATAAAGATCAGAATTGTGAGAAATAAAAGTCAGAATTGTGAGAAAGTCAGAATTGTGAGAAATATAAGTCAGAATTGTGAGAAAGTCAGAATTGTGAGAAATGAAAGTCAGAATTATGAGAAATGAAAGTCAGAATGTGAGAAATAAAAGTCAGAATTGTGAGAAATAAAAGTCAGAATTGTGATAAATAAAAGTCAGAATTGTGAGAAATAAAGTCAGAATTGTGAGAAATAAAAGTCAGAATTGTGAGAAAGGAAAGTCAGAATTGTGAGAAATAAAAGTCAGAATTGTGAGAAATAAAGGTCAGAATTGTGAGAAATAAAAGTCAGAATTGTGAGAATAAAAGTCAGAATTGTGATAAATAAAAGTCAGAATTGTGAGAAATAAGTCAGAATTGTGAGAAATAAGTCAGAAATGTGAGAAAGTCAGAATTGTGAGAAATAAAAGTCAGAATTGTGAGAAATAAAAGTCAGAATTGTGAGAAATAAAAGTCAGAATTGTGAGAAATAAAGATCAGAATTGTGAGAAATAAAAGTCAGAATTGTGAGAAATAAAGGTCAGAATTGTGAGAATAAAGATCAGAATTGTGAGAAATGAAAGATCAGAATTGTGAGAAATAAAAGTCAGAATTGTGAGAAATAAAAGTCAGAATTGTGAGAAATAAAGGTCAGAATTGTGAGAAATAAAAGATAGAATTGTGATAAATAAAAGTCAGAATTGTGAGAAATAAAGATCAGAATTGTGATAAATAAAAAGTCAGAATTGTGAGAAATAAAGATCAGAATTGTGATAAATAAAAGTCAGAATTGTGAGAAATAAGTCAGAATTGTGAGAAAGTCAGAAATGTGAGAAAGTCAGAATTGTGAGAAATAAAAGTCAGAATTGTGAGAAGTAAAGTCAGAATTGTGAGAAATAAAAGTCAGAATTGTGATAAATAAAAGTCAGAATTGTGAGAAATAAAAGTCTGAATTGTGAGAAAGTCAGAATTGTGAGAAATAAAAGTCAGAATTGTGAGAAATAAAAGTCAGAATTATGAGAAATGAAAGTCAGAATTGTGATAAATAAAAGTCAGAATTGTGATAAATAAAAGTCAGAATTGTGATAAATAAAAGTCAGAATTGTGAGAAATAAAAGTCAGAATTGTGAGAAATAAAAGTCAGAATTGTGAGAAATAAAAGTCAGGAATGTGAGAAATAAAGTTAGAGTTGTGAGAAATAAAAGTCAGAAATGTGAGAAATAAAAGTTAGAATTGTGAGAAATAAAAGTCAGAATTGTGAGAAATAAAAGTCAGAACTGTGAGAAATAAAGGTCAGAATTGTGAGAAATAAAAGTCAGAATTGTGAGAAATAAAAGTCAGAATTGTGAGAAATGAAAGTCAGAATTGTGAGAAATAAAAGTCAGAATTGTGAGAAATAAAGATCAGAATTGTGATAAATAAAGTCAGAATTGTGATAAATAAAAGTCAGAATTGTGAGAAATAAAAGTCAGAATTGTGAGAAATAAAGATCATAATTGTGAGAAAAAAAAAGTCAGAATTGTGAGAAATAAAAGTCAGAATTGTGAGAAATAAAAGTCAGAATTGTGAGAAATAAAAGTCAGAATTGTGAGAAAGTCAGAATTGTGAGAAATAAAAGTCAGAATTGTGAGAAATAAAAGTCAGAATTATGAGAAATGAAAGTCAGAATTGTGATAAATAAAAGTCAGAATTGTGAGAAATAAAAGTCAGAATTGTGAGAAATAAAAGTCAGAATTGTGAGAAATAAAAGTCAGAATTGTGAGAAATAAAAGTCAGGAATGTGAGAAATAAAAGTCAGAGTTGTGAGAAATAAAAGTCAGAATTGTGAGAAATAAAAGTCAGAAATGTGAGAAATAAAAGTTAGAATTGTGAGAAATAAAAGTCAGAATTGTGAGAAATAAAAGTCAGAATTGTGAGAAATAAAAGTCAGAATTGTGATGAATAAAAGTCAGAATTGTGATAAATAAAAGTCAGAATTGTGAGAAATAAAAGTCAGAATTGTGAGAAATAAAAGTCAGAATTGTGAGAAATAAAAGTCAGAATTGTGAGAAATAAAAGTCAGAAATGTGAGAAATAAAAGTCAGAATTGTGAGAAATAAAAGTCAGAATTGTGAGAAATAAAGATCATAATTGTGAGAAATAAAAGTCAGAATTGTGAGAAATGAAAGTCAGAATTGTGAGAAATAAAAGTCAGAATTGTGAGAAATAAAGTCAGAATTGTGAGAAATAAAGATCAGAATTGTGAGAAATAAAAGTCAGAATTGTGAGAAAGTCAGAATTGTGAGAAATAAAAGTCAGAATTGTGAGAAAGTCAGAATTGTGAGAAATAAAAGTCAGAATTATGAGAAATGAAAGTCAGAATTGTGAGAAATAAGTCAGAATTGTGAGAAATAAAAGTCAGAATTGTGATAAATAAAAGTCAGAATTGTGAGAAATAAAAGTCAGAATTGTGAGAAATAAAAGTCAGAATTGTGAGAAATAAAAGTCAGAATTGTGAGAAATAAAGATCAGAATTGTGATAAATAAAAGTCAGAATTGTGAGAAATAAAGATCAGAATTGTGAGAAATAAAAGTCAGAATTGTGAGAAATAAAAGTCAGAATTGTGATAAATAAAAGTCAGAATTGTGATAAATAAAGTCAGAATTGTGAGAAATAAAAGTCAGAATTGTGAGAAATAAAAGTCAGAATTGTGAGAAATAAAAGTCAGAATTGTGAGAAATAAAGGTCAGAATTGTGAGAAATAAAAGTTAGAATATTGAGAAATGTCCGAGATATATCATTTAGAGACTTTCAGTATTAAATATATAAAAACAGAAATTAGACAAACAGAATTGTGAGATATAAGGTCAATATTTTGAGATGATCAGAATTGCAACACAAAAGACAAAAACATTGTGAGAGAGAAAACTGTGAGAAATGAAACTCAGAAGTACATGAAAGTCAAAACTGTAGAGGTATAAAGAAACAAAAGAACAGAATTGCGAGATAAAGTCAGAATTGTAAGAAAAAACAGTCAAACAACAAAAGTGCAAAGCAGAATGTTCAGTGTTTTTACAACATTTATTTAATACAATAATGCAGCTCTCAAAATTTCATCTATATTTACACAATAAATAAGGCACAGCCCACCAAAAAATAAAAAAGGAGGGAAAGCCGCAGCTCTTATGACTTAAACGTCAACCATCGTTCTCTGAAATCTGACACGATTCAACAAAATCATTATCAAATACAGAAAAACTTGAGTTCTGCGGCAACTTCTCCTGCTGCGTTTCCACTTTTAGCGTCCCGCAAGCTCATCCTCTCAGCTGGATATCTCTGTTCAGGGCATCCCGCGCTGAGATCTGCCCACTGAAGGAGATCTGTGGCGTTTTCCAGCAAGTGTGTGAGTGTTGCTGTGAGTTCAGGTTTTGGGTGAAGGTTTGCTCTCAGACTTTAATGTCCTGGGATTCAGACATCTTGGCCAGAGTCTTTTTAACGCGAAGGGCTGTGAGACGAGAGGCCGGATTATGAGCCCAACACTCCGTCATGAGCTTCCCCATCTGTCGGAGACACTGGACACATACACGCACACACAGGGTTAAACACCACTGAAAAATTAAATATATTTCAATCAGTGTTGTTTTGGTATCATTCTGTTGATGACTTTTTATTTTTATTCCATTATTTATTTGTTTTAAATAGTTTTTTATTTTGCATTTTTATTTGAATATATATTAAACATTTGAGGTGGATCAAAAGCTTTCATAAAAGTTGTCCTAAAAGCAAAATGTGTAATGAATACAATTATTACTATTAATTAAAATATTTATTCTTAACATAAACTATAAATATTTAGAGATGTATTTATTTATTTATTAACTATACAATAACAAATTTTCACAGTATGTCTGATAATATTTTTTCTTCTGGAGAAAGTCTTATGTGTTTTATTTATGCTAGAATAAAAACAGTTTTCAATTTTTTTAAAAGCATTTTAAGGTCAATATTATCAGCCCCTTTAAGCTATATATTTTTTCAATTGTCTACAGAACAAACCAGCGTTATACAATAACTTGCCTAATTACCCTAACCTGGGGTGCGTTTCCCAAACAACGACATAACTCGCTGCTGAAATATCATAGTGCGATGCATCGTTTGCAAAAGAACAATGTAGTGATGAGTGTTTCCCAAAACCCATAGTTTCTCTGTCGCAGATCCATCATTTGAACCACGTTAGTTATAACGTAAAACGCTCATAATGATGCTCTAAACGGGGTGGAGTAACTTCTTTAGAGAACAACCCCATCATTTCTTAGTGCAAATTATATTGTTTTACACAAACACGCATTTAAAACAAAATCCAATATTAGTTTTGGTAAAAACATGCACTCGTTTTCCATATTAATTAAAATTCACACATATAGGGCCTGTGTTTCCTTTACAAATATTATTGAGAAGTTGAACATTACATATTCTATTCTAAAACATAAAATCACTTACAAAAGCTAACACTATTCTAATATCATATATAAATCATATAAATAAATAAATAATGAGGCGATTTATTATAAATATATTTACTTTAATAATAACATTAATAATATTAATGATAATGGTGATGATTATTATTATTATTATTATTATTATTATTATTATTATTATTTAGGATATTGTTTATTTATTTTTAAAAAATTACAATTTGACATGCAAACCACAGCAGAAAGTTCTAACCAACAGACCCATATCATATAGAGTAGAGAAACTTAATAAATAACCCACTATAAAATAAAAGAATTAAGGTATGCTATGTTTTTTATATTCACAAGCTTTGGAGACGTAACATACCTTCCGTTTTTAAATATACCTATAGCTTTCACCATGAGGCTATCAAAATGATATCAATGTTTTCAAAGTGCACTGCGAAGGGAGCACAATTGTAAACATGAAGATCGCTAAAACTGAACTGTAAAAATACTTTGAAAGCAAATTACACCTAAAGAGATTAACTTAATGCTTTTTTATTTTTAATAATTCCAATTTTGAATGTTAAATGTTCTAAATGAATAGGACAGAGGGGGGATAAGTGGGAATAGAACACAGCCAGGAACTATGCTTCTAACTACAGCTCCAGAGGTGTCGTTTCAAGTGCTCAAGTTTGCGACGCAGTTTGCGAATGTTCGTTGGAGCGATGGATTTGGGAAACAGCAAATCAACAAACTATGTTTGTAACGATGAAACTTGCGACCTTAGTTGGCTAACGATGGTTTTGGGAAACGCACCCCTGCCTAGTTAACCTAATTAACCTAGTTAAGCCTTTAAATGTCACTTTAAGCTGAATACTAGTATCTTGAAAAATATCTAGCAAATATTATTTACTGTCATCATGGCAAGGATGAAATATCAGTCATTAGAAATGAGTTATTAAAACAGTTGTGTTTAGAAATGTGTTAAACTGAAATTGGGGAAAATATAAACAGGGGGGCTAATAATTCAGGTGGGCTAATAATTCTGACTTCAACTGTATATATATAATTTAATTTTATGTAGTTAGCTAAAATGTACCTCATCACTGCTCCAGCGGTTGGGGAAGGAGGGTCGTATCCTCTTGATGCAGACCACCTCTCTCATGTCTTCATACGATGGGTCATTGGGAACATGATCATGATAGGGTAGCTGATACTCCTCTACTATACCTGCATAAACAACACAACCCATCTCAATTCAGACAAATTCTCCTATATGTCAAATTAATCATGACAACTTAAGGGGATCTATTATGCTGCTTTTTACAAGATGTAAAATAAGTCTCTGATGTCTCTAGAGTGTGTATGTGAAGATTAGGTTCAAAACACCACACAGATAATTAAGAGATTAACTCTTTGAAACTGCCCTTTTAGGCTTTGATCCTAATTGTGTTGGTTTGGTGTTTTTTGGCATCCTACAACCACATGTATAACGCCTCTTAGTCACTGACATTATGTTCAGCAGGTCTAATGGCGGATGGCTCCTTCTTACTCAGGGCTGTCTATGCTAATGAGGAAGAGATGGTCACTAATAGGCGGGGCTTTCCCCCTCTCTGATGACACTTATAAAGAAAGAATGTCAATCAAAGTGTTTCTGAAAACTGTTTTTAGCAAGTGTGATTATAAAAACAGAATTAATTAATTTGTACCATTAGAAGCTGGTTACAGTGCATGCGGAAAGTATTGATAGCGCTTCATTTTTTCCACATTTTTTTATGTTACAGCCTTATTCCAAAATGGATTAAATTCATTTATTTCCTCAAAATTCTGTAACATAACAAATGTGTAAAAAGTGAAGCGCTATGAATACTTTCCGGATGCACTGTATTTTCACAGACTGTTGCCACACAACTGTATTTAAACCCCTTATAAAAGTGATTTTGCATAATAGGTTACCCTTAAAAAAATTTCAAAAGCAATTATCAATTTTGCAAAATATGGGAATATTATATTCTTTAAAAATTATTATTATTTAAAGAGCCCCTATTATGGGTTTTTGAAAATGACCTTCCATGTAGTGTGCAACACAGCTCTAAGTGAAGTGAAATATCCAGCTAAGGCTTAAATCTGAAAGTGGACAGTTTTTTAAAACTATTGATTCATCTAAGGGCAACGCAGTGGCGCAGTAGGTAGTGCTGTTGCCTCACAGCAAGAACGTCGCTGGGTCACAGGTTCGAACCTCGGCTGGGCTGGGTCAGTTGGCGTTTCTGTGTGGAGTTTGCATGTTCTCCCTGCGTTCGCGTGGGTTTCCTCCGGGTGCTCCGGTTTCCCCCACAGTCCAAAGACATGCGGTACAGGTGAATTGGGTAAGCTAAATTGTCCTTAGTGTATGAGTTTGAACGAGTGTGTGGATGTTCCCAGAGATGGGTTGCGGCTGGAAGGGCATCCGCTGCGTAAAATCGTGCTGGATAAGTTGGCGGTTCATTCCGCTGTGGCGACCCCGGATTAATAAAGGGACTAAGCCGACAAGAAAATGAATGAATGAATGAATGATTCATCTAAAAAAAGAGTCGACTCATAGTGGTTGGAATGAATCGTCTTGATAACGAGTCTTTAGCCATTTCGGCGTGATGTAGATATGAAACATAATGGTTGATTGCGCAGACCCGGCAAAATTTAAACCTGCAGCCCCGCCCACTAACACAGCAGCAAAGACAAACAGATCCTGAAGTCATGAGTCATGAAGACGCTCTGCTTACCTGGATATTATTGGAAGTGTGAGGGAAAGGAGTGCTTCAGCAATCTACTGTACACGCTTACAATGAACTTTCAGTACACAGCTCATGGATGGATTAGTTTCTTCCTCCATTTTGTGACACCAAATTATGTGACCATTGTATTCTGTGACCCTAGGTGGTGTTCTCACTGTTTGGCTTGAACTTGCTCCCAAGACAGGCAAACAGCGTACATACTGTCACGTGATTGACAGCGCACATTGGGCACTCAAGGGCACTAAGCTGTTTGCATTTAAAGAACATTACATTTTTCTGTGTGAAATTCAAGGGATTTTATGGATACTAGTATTGAACAGTTCATTCCAGACATTCACATGAGAGTATGTATGCTGTGGGAGCGAGTTCAAGCCAAACAGTGAGAACAGCGCCTACTAGGGTCACAGAATACAATGGTCACAGAATTTGGTGTAACACGTGCAAAATAAGGACAGTTTATTAGGTACAAGTCAAACAAAGGCACGCTGGACTTCGGGCTGGTGCACAGCACTGGAAAGGCGACGGGAGCCCGCAAAGATAGCTTGTCAGAGGACAGAGGAGGAGCGCTTGTGAGCGCTACAACCCCCCGGCAGGGCATGTGTTCGTTGGGCAAAGCAGAGTACAGGTAAGCCCTGAGAACATATAACACTTCGCAAGAGATGCCACAGCAATGACTGCAAATAGAAATTATCTACAGCTGAGAAGGGAGAAAAGCTCCAAAATGAACGATAATTAATGAAATCAGACCTGGCCCATGACACATTTCATAAGTAAGTAAATAGCTGCCTCCTTGTTTTCTCTAGCTTGTAAACTATGTATTTAATTGTGTTGTTACTTGTAACCGCTTGTACTCTATCGGGTTAACTCTATATTCCTATATTGCGTCTAATGCCACGTTGAAAACGCGACGCCTGCTGCTTTGTTTACGGATTTAAATGCGTTTGTGGTGTTTAACTGCACTGCTTTCGGGGGTGAAGTGTCTGAATAACACTGTTGAGTACCGGGTACTGTTTACTGTGGTGTTAGTAAGTTTACTATGAAGCGTGTTTCGGGCGTCCGCTGCGATCGCATCCTATACCAATGTTGGCGACCCGGGGGCTTGATAAACCGCGCTGGGCATTTTACTGTCTCGCGCTGAACGCTGTCGACCAATCGCAACAGGCTGTCATCGGTCCAATCAGCACAGAGGTGCTAAGGAGGGGTTTAGGAACAAATGAATCGCTGAACGATTCATATGGGAGTCGCTGGGATAATTATATAAAATAAATGCATATTATAAGACCATGAAAGTGTTTTTTGACCTTGCATGCATATCAGCCTGTTGTTGGAGACCCATAAAACTGAAATATGACCCTATTTAATGTATAATAGGGGCTCTTTAATATTTAAATATTATTTTCTCATTAAACATTGTAAAAATACAATTTATTCTTCTAATTTAAACTAGTATTTTTTTAAATTAAAATAAAATTAAGTAAAATAAACTGAATAAAATAAAATAACCAAAATAAAATACTGTATATTTAAAACTGTAATTTTATTTTATTGCAGTCGGCTTTCCAGACAGCTTTTCCATTCAGTTTAATTATATATATTTTCTAATTATATATATTTGTGAAACAACTGAAATAATTCAAGAACTGCACTTAAAACCTGACGGAACAATTTTTTTTATATATTATCTGAAAATAACCACACTCTAGTATGCTCATCAGCCAATCAGAATCAAGCATTCAGCAGCCCACAGTACCTCCGGTTACACAGCGTCGGCTGATCTCCCACAGGATGAGGCCGAAGCTGTACATGTCCGCCATGATGTAGGACTGGAAATGGTTCCTGTTCAGCGTCTCGTCCAGAACTTCAGGAGCCATGAAGCGTTTGGTTCCCACACGAGTGTTCAGAGGGATGTCCACTTCATTAGTGTCACTGCACAACGACAAATAACCATATTGAACTATATTGCAAAATGCAATCCCTCAAATGAATATTGGAAATGTCAATCATTTATTTATTCTTTCATTTATTTATAGTTTATTGTTGATTTATTAATTTTAATAGATTTTTTTATTATGAACAGTTGAAAATTGAGTACCTGATGAACTTGACGGCGAGGCCGAGGTCAGCGATGCAGCAGGCTCCGTTTCTCTTGACCAGGATGTTTTTGCTCTTCAGGTCTCGGTGGGCGATGGCCGGTTTTCCCTGCGTGCCGAAGATCTCGGTGTGCAGATGGCAAAGGCCCGAGACGGAAGAATAGGCCAGTTTCAGCATGGCTCTGCTGTCCAGCGTGGTGCACTTCAGATAGTCGTACAGAGAGCCGTTCTCATGATAGTCTGTGATCAGGTAGAGCTGCGTCCACGAGCCTGTGCCTTTAATATCAGCCGCTATGAATCCTGCACACACACAAACACATCATCTTATTACATTCATTATTTCACATATCTGTCAGTGTTATTTTAGGATTCAATTTTCATTTACATTTATTGTTTTTTATTTATGGAGAACAGCAGGGCATCAAATGAGTGCAAAGCCATGTTTCATTGCATATTTTATTATATTCATTATTTTATATATATACAGTTGAAGTCAGAATTATTAGCCCCCCTGAATTATTAGCCCACCTGTTTATTTTTTTCCCAATTTCTGCTTAACGTAAAGAAGATTTTTTCAACACATTTCTAAACATAATAGTTTTAATAACTCATTTCTAATAACTGATTTATTTTATCTTTGCCATGATGACAGTAAATAATATTTGACTAGATATTTTTCAAGACACTTGTATACAGCTTAAAGTGACATTTAAAGGCTTATCTAGTTTAATTAGGTTAACTAGGCAGGTTAGGGTAATTAGGCAAGTTATTGTATAATGATGGTTTGTTCTGTAGACTATCGAAAAAAAAAAATAGCTTAAAGGGCTAATAATTTTGACCATAAAATGGTTTTTAAAAAATTAAAAACTGCTTTTATTCTAGCCAAAATAAAACAAATAAGACTTTATCCAGAAGAAAAAAATATTATCAGACATACTGTGAAAATTTCCTTGCTCTGTTAAACATCATTTGGGAAATATTTAAAAAAGAAACAAAAATCAGATGGGGGCTAATAATTCTGACTTCAACTGTATATATACACATTAAAGTGGATAATGTAGAGTGACTTATTTACTACAGTATTTTTCCCAGTTGGGACTGAACAAACAACCTTACTAACAAAACAAATTTGAACAAAACACTTTTCTAAAACCTCATTTATGCAGCCAGATTACTAAAACAGTGATAATGAGTAGTGCATAATCAGGTAAAGCAGCGTCCGCAAGCCTGTGCTTTAAATATTAAACAGCACAGCATCAAACCAGTGCAAGACCATGCTTCATTTCACCTAATAATTAATCTGATAACAGCTAATTAATGAGAAACCACTGCTAATCAAGTCAGTGTAATTGTTCATGGTTCATCTTTCCTATAATTACCCACTACATGTTCACTAATTAAATAACAGTAGAGATGCTGCAAACTTCACTGTGTTTTTCAAACCTATTTTAATACTCCATCATGCTGTAGAGTGTGTGACGCTTTACACACCACTGATTTAAGCCAATGATCAAACCATGTTTTCAGGAAAGAGATTAATAAGAGCCAGCTGATTTATTTTGGATGTTTTATTTTAAAGAACTAAATTCTGGGATTAACTGGAGCGATCACTCACACGTGTTCCCAGAAGGCCATTGTGTCTAAAATAGTTAGTTAAACGAGTAGCTGACGTGTCCAGCCTTTAGCTTTAAAGGGATATCATTAAACCCGCTGTTAATTTATTCACCCTCAGGACATCCCAAATTTAGGCTTTTTTTCTTGCATAGAAAATTAAAGATGTTGTTGTTGTTGTTTTAAGAAAATATGCACTCGATATTAAAATAAAATCACTATTAGCTACACAAGACACACTCACAAGGGTTTCGGGACTTGATATAAAGCTAATAACTGAATGCATTACATAATAAAAGTGCAAAAATACAACATTTAAAAATAAAAAAACATTGATATAAAATATTAAATATACTAAAATTATCCGTAAATTAGCGTATTTTGTGGTTATTTTTATTTTCCCCCATTTATTTATGCTTTTAAATTGCATTATGGGATCTTGGTTGTTTTTCTAAATACTTCTAACATTGAAAAGGTTGACTTTTATTGACATTTTTAATAGTTTAAAGTGATATATTGTCTGGGTTGCTGTTGTATTTTACGCTACAAAAACCTTGTAATAAACTGCCAGTACATTTTCTGTCCTTTTACAGACTTATTTCTCTATATATTGCATCTATTATACATTAAATTATTTTAAACGACTAAAATGTCAATAAAAGCACTTTGTTAAACTGTAGAGTTGAATTCTCAACATCAAAAGTCATCAGAGGAAAGATCAACATCCCTTAATGCAATTCACAACCGTAAATACACAGAAAACACTTAATTAACAGATATTTTCACAGTGTAGTTAATGCTAATTAATGCATTAACATGAATTAATGGTGAACAACACATCTGTTAAGCATTGCTTAATCTTTGTTAATGTTAACTATTCATATATAAAGATATATCACTGCACCCAATTAAAACAGCCTAATTATTTCATGTTTACTTACACATACAGACAGCGCACTAATGCATTTGTTCATGAACTAGATAGGATGACCTAACAATGAACACATTTATTCAGCACTAATGCAGATAGCTCTCTGCAACTCTTACATGGTCGCCCACTGAAGCTATGCAGGGCTGCGCCCGGTCAGTAGATGGGAGACCACATGGGAAAGCTAGGTTGCTGCCGGAAATGGTGTTAGTGAGGCCAGCAGGGGGCGCCCAACCTGCGGTCTGTGTGGGTCCTAATGCCCAGTATAGTGACGGGGACTCTATATTTCGGATGAGATGGTAAACCGAGGTCCTGACTCTCTGTGGTCATTAAAAATCCCATCATGTCCTTCGAAATAGAGTAGGGGTTTAACCCCGGCATCCTGGCCAAATCTGTCCACTGGCCTCTGTCCATCATGGCCTCCTAACCATCCCCATATCATATATGGCTTAATCACTCTGTCTCCTCTCCACCAATCAGCTAGAGTGTGGTGTGCGGTCTGGCGCAAAATGGCATCCAGGTGGATGCTGCACATTGGTGGTGGATGAGGATATTCCTTTCCATATGTGTAAAACGCTTGTAAGGAATTATGATTATTATTATTATTATTAGCACAACTAAATCTGATATGTAAACTAAACATATATTAATGTGTTAATTAATACATTAGTTAACACATAAGTTAATGCCTTAGTTCAGGGAATCTCAACCGGTGGCCTCAGTGGGCCTCAGAGATCCTGCAGGTGGGCCCAAGATTCAGTAGTTTAAAGTTAACTCTCAATATTATGCTATAATTGTTGGATTAATTGTTGGATTTCATCAAGTAATGCACTTTCTCCTGTTCTCTGATTGATTACTTCATACTCCGCGTCTCAAAATTGTCTCATGATCGCGTCTAGTACAGGTCAGTCTGTTCATTCATAAACTGCGTGAAGTGTAAGTGAAAGTCTCTCTTTGTGTATTTCTGTGTGAACTATTGAATATATCCGCATAGTCGTCCAAATTAATGTCCTGTGGGTGTTTTATAACGGACACGCGCCTATACAGGAGGATCTAGCGAGGCTCAGTGTTTCTGCTATAGAATGTAAAATAAACCTGCATATGAGCTTCAGACGTGCTCTGATGAAGCTGCTCACTGTTCCTGTCAGCGATCTCCCAATGACATACAGCTACAAACTCAACACCATCAGATCGACGTGTTTTAACAGATTTAGGGTGTTTTACTGTATTTTACATTGGTCTGTATATTTTTGAATAGTAGATATTTAATAGTAGATTATCAGTCAGTCCAGTTTAAAGCACAAGCTGGTATTTTGCAATCTCCCTGTTGACCTGTGGTTCTCTTTGAATCTGTGCATGTTTTTAAAAAATAAATAAATAAATAAATATATATATATTTATATATATATATATATATATATATATATATATATATATATATATATATATATATATATTTTTATATATATATATATATATATATATATATATATATATATATATATATATATATATATATATATATATATATATATATATATATATATATATTAAGGGTGTAACGATACGCGTATTCGTATCGAACCGTTCAGTACGAGGCTTTCGGTTCGGTACGCATACGAACCGAACGATTCAGACAAATTTCTAGAAAGATAAAAGAGAATAAGTGTACAGAATATAATGTTTTCAGTGGAACAATGCTCAACAAGGCATCCCATGATGTGACAGGCAACATCTGCCTTCCCCGCCCACCTCCAGTCAGGCACACACTGCACTCAGGGTCGGAGTAAGCTCAACTGGCGCTCAAACCGAAAGTTATGCCGCTTTCAATCCGAAAAAGCCGGCGGAGCTGGGTGTTGAGATGATGCGGGGTTTGTCCCGGACGAAAGCGAAGACAGAGGGGTTCTGAGATGATGCAGGGTTTGTTGCGGACAAAGGCGAAAGGGTGGAAACGCGCCGCGGACTGACTGCACTACAGCTAGCAAAATGGCTAGTAACATTAATGTAATCCTCCTATAACCAACAGCGGGTCTGGCGTTTGGGAGCACTTTGCTTATTCCTGCTTTCAGATCCACTGAAATGGCAGGTGACGGTCAAATAAAGCAGATCTCGGTTATATCCACATGTGCTGCCGTTAATCCGCGAGTCAGGTAATCAAAAAATAGGTCGCATGATATTTAAGTATACGTGGGTCACGCGTGGGTAAGATCAATTATTGGTGATGCAAACTTTAACTATTTACTCTAAAATATTAAGGTGTTTCAAGCAATCTTGACAGACTGGCACAAATATGCTTTCATTTAAAAAAAAAAATCGCTCGTCACTTCTATATGCGGTGAACATCTCCGTTCTCACAGGTTTCTGAGTTTTCTCATCATCAATCACTTTCAGTCTGGGAACATGTTCAGTGCTGCGAATTTTGTTTTAAGCCTGTCCTGCAATATCGTGTATTGAGGAGGATATAGGCAAAGATATTGCAGAGAGCTGAGATCTACAGTATGACGACTTTAAAGACGATATTTAGCTTGTTTCGCATTAATGTAGATATATTACATGTTTTAATTACATTATTGAATAAAATGAATAGCATTATTATTTTTAATCATCATCATTAATAATAAATAAACTAAAAATAATTTGACAGCTTCAGCTGTTCACATCAACATGACCGGCACTTTCAGACTTCAGCACCACATGTCTTTAGCATGAATTGAAATAGACTTTACCTCCTAAAGGAAAAAATACAATAATTTTTAAAACTGCAATGCGATTAGTCATGTATTCGCAATTTCACATAAATCAGCATGCGAAAATTTAAATAGCCTATTTCCATTGCGCTCTTTCTCTCTGCAGCAGCAGTTCACGCGCTCTGGATAAGCGCACTACCATACACAGCCACATCTTGTAGCAAATTAATTTGCAACTTTGTTGTTTAAAAATTGGCTAAATAACAACATTTAATTAACAAACAAATGAAATAAAATTATTTGTAAAAATGAAACTACAGAAAAAAGAAAATGAAAAGAACTGAAACCAGCTCAAATGTTCTGTTCTGGAATAACAGGTGTTGCGATTAAATTAATTCGATGGAATAATTAACACAGACAGGCGCATTTTTCAGAAAATACCCTATTTTATTTTATTTAAAAAAATGTTAGGCCTATATTTATTATATAGGCTATAATTTTTTTAAATAGCCTATATTAAATTACCATTCATTTTGGCTTTAACGAATTATTGAACAGATTATTAATAACTTATCAAAAAACACTTTACTGAGCTCAGTGTCAGCCGTCACCGGATAAAGTCCTATCTTTCTTTAATTTTTTTGGCTTTTGTTTGAAAGCTTAGTGGCATTGTAGAGGTCCAATTTACTGTTGTTTGATTTAAATTATAGCCTATATATGCGCCAATAAACAAGTCAAAGGAATGAATGAATTAATAAAATGATTCTTAAATGTCGATATTGTTTTTACTCAAAACAAATAACAAATGTTTTAAAAAGTAAAATGAGCAATTTTCATAATTTATACGATTCAGTTAAATATAAGTTGGACATTTATGGGGCCATGTAACATGTTTTTGTGTTTGTTTGTTTTTTATTCTAGTGATCTTTAATATATACTGGGTAGCTACGCAAAATATTTTCTAAAATGTCAAGCAGGAATTTGTCGATTAGCTTTAATTATGAAGACAAAGAAATATTAAAAATAAAAATAAAATGATAAAAAAATACAAAGATAAAAAGAGCAGCATTTTGCTAAATATAATAGTCCTTTATATGCTTTATATCCTACTATATGTGTTGTTTCATATTCGTTTTATTTCACTTGATGCATTAGTTATTTAATGTTTGAATGCTGAAAGAAATAACAGCCGTCCTTTAAATCATTATTTTACCATCAAAATGTAGTATATTTTATATTATTATCAACTTTTGATATAAAACCGCTGTGTAATTTAATTGATTGTTAAAAATGACATAATTTTATGGCATAACAGTGTTTAGTAGTTGCTTTCGCTTTCGTTCTTCACGGAAACTTTAACAGAAGCGTCTGCCGCATTCACCTCTGACGTGGCTACTCAGCCTGTAGCCTAGTTTGGGATTTTTTCGTTGTGACGATTAAGCAAGAATCATAATGCATTGCATATTCGGCTCATTCTTCAGTAGCCTCAACACAGGCTGGTAGCCTAGATTTAAACGGATCGTTTATAAAATTGAGTGATTAATAGATTAATTGATCGTTAATTTAAATGATCATTGATCACAGGATTTTGTAGAAACTGACATCCCTAGTTCAAAGTAAAAAAAAAAGAAGAGAGATCATGCTTTTATGATGTTAGTTTTCATACAATAAAAAGATTTCAATCAGAGAAGTCCTCTAGCTTTTTTCCTTTTTTTTTTTTTTTTGCTGTATCGAAAACATACCGAACCGTGACACCACTGTGTCGTGTCGTATCGAACCGAACCGTGATTTTTGTGAACCGTTACACCCCTAATATATATATATATATATATATATATATATATATATATATATATATATATATATATATATATATATATATATATATATATATGTTTGTGTGTGTGTGTGTGTGTGTGTGTGTGTGTGTGTGTTTGTGTGTGTGTGTGTGTGTGTGTGTGTATGTATATGTATATGACGTTTTAAAGAAAATGTCAGACTGGTGGGCTGTCAAAAATTGATCGGAGAAAGAAGTGGGCCCCGAAGTGAAAAAGGTTGAGATTTAGTTGACATAAGCAAATGTATGTATGTGGTATTTTACTGAGTGCTTTTGCAGTAAATAACTGTAAAATTCTAACAGTGTAATTCACCCTTATTGTAAAATGTTGCCGATATGTTTCAACATGTTATGTGTTTGCCTGCATGCAATCTGAACATAAACATCAAAGAACAGTGCACATAAATGTGTTGTTAAATTATTAAAACATCAATTTAAGAAAGTACTTTAAGAAAATATCTGGGTCACACTTTACAATAAAGATTCATTTGTTAATGTATTTATTAACACAAACTAATAATGAAGAATTCATGTACAGCATTTATTAATCATAGCTCAACATTTACTAATGCATTATTATAATCCGAACTCACTCTTGTTAACATTAGTTTAAGCACTGTGAATTAACATGAACTAAAAATTAATGACTTGATTGCCATTAACTAATGTTAACAAACATGAACAAATACAGTAATAAAAGTATCGTTCATTGTTTGTTCCTGTTAGTAAATGCATTGACTACCATTAACTAATGCAACCGTAATGTAAAGTGTTTTCTGACTAAATAAAGAGTGTAAATCAATGCTCTAGAAGACGATTACCCCTGCGCTCTCATGCATAATTATCATTAAATACAGTCTTTATGTAGTTTTTTTTTTTTTTGGACCTTGTGCAACCTATATAATAAAGCTGACAGTACACGTTAATCATTGAAAGATAAGTATATATAACAGTGGAGGTTTTATCTATTTAATCATCTATTGTGTGAAGCACTGACCCATCTGTATTTTAAAAGACCAGCAATAAAATATAATGAGAAAATGTTCCTTTATTCATCGTAATTACACAGGCACTGCCCCATTAATAGCTGCAGTGAAATGAAATAGTTTCATTAGTGCACATAGCTTCTTTTTTAAGAGGGCAGTTGCACTTATTTTTAGCTGGCCAAGCAGCAGCAGTTTCCTAAACATAAGCTACAGTATATTTTCAGTGTAATAATAGCAGCATTAAAGCAGAGATCGGGCATTCTCTTCACTGGCACCTAAATTGTGGAACTTTTTACCCTCTGATATTTGCAATGCAGAATCCCTGAGCATTTTTAAATCATCACTTAAAACCTACTTTTTTTAGGGTAGCTTTTATTTGATTATTAGATTTATTAGTATTAATATTATTATTATTATTATTATTATTATTATTATTATTATTATTATTATTATTTTGTTTTCATTATATTTATTACTGCATTTTTTGCATTCATCCATGTATGTATCTTTTACTGCTGCACATTTTATATGATCTTTATAAGTTTATTATTATTATTATTATAGCAGTATGTCGACACCTGTGCATAAATTGCATAATGTTTCATACAAAGAACAAAATGTAAAAAATAAATAAAATAAAACAAAAGCAAATTAAATTAAACTAAATTAAATTGTTTTTGTCACTTTCACAGACAGATATCTACCAGCATTAGTTCTGACAATAACAACAACAAATTAATTTTCTGGTTTTCCATATACTTTACACTTAGCAGATTTATTTTTATATATTTATTTGCATTATTTCAGTCTTGGATCAGTCCCTAATCATAATATTCATTATTTTGTGGTTTAGTCTAGTTATATATACTAATATACTTACATAATTTTAATGTCATCAAAAAAAGAAAACATGAAACAAAGTTCTGCGTTAGACAGCAGCAGTAATCTTTTTCTATATCAGTGATTTCCAGGATCTTTATTCAGGAAGACACCTTTTGATAAAAAAAAATATTTTCTAAAAGTTCCTTCTGAAGTTAATATATTAATAATTTAATATATTAATTAATATATTAAGAATTAACAACACATTTGTGTTCACAGTTCTGATTCGGTTCTCTTAACACTTAGTAATAATAATAATATAACCATAATAATAATAATTTAATAATAATTATTACAATTAATAAAAATCCCATGACATGAGTTCTTTTTTATCGTTACAGTCTTAAATCAGTCAATAATCAGAAACAACATGGATGTATTATTATTTAGATGTATTAAATGATTACATCACAATATTATTATTTTCTGTGTAGTGTAGTAATAGATAGATTATATATACTGTATATATATATATATATATATATATATATATATATATATATATACATACACATATACATACACAGTTTAACTTTTTTTTTTCTTTTTTAAATATTTCCCAAATGATGTTTAACAGAGCAAAGAAATTTTCACAGTATGTCTGATAATATTTTCTTCTGGAGAAAGTCTTATTCGTTTTATTTCGGCTAGAATAAAAGCAGTTTTAGATTTTTTAAGAACCATTTAAAGGTCAATATTATTAGCCCCTTTAAGCAATTATTTTTTTTCGATGGTCTACAGAACAAACCATCATTATACAATAACTTGCCTAACTACCCTAACCTGCCTAGTTAACCTAATTAACCAGAAACCAGTTAAACAAAAATTGGGGAAAAAAATAAACAGGGGGGTTAATAATTCTGACTTCAACTGTGTATATATTTATTTATATATTTATATACACACACACACACACACACACACACACACAATTTTGTTTATTAGTTCTGTCAAATAATTAAATTGTGATTATTCACATCCAATAAAAAAAGAAGAGTTTGCATATACATAATAAATACTTGTGTATATTTATTAGTGGTGGGCCGTACAAAAAAGAGAAAAAAAGAGACTTTTTTCGGGCGATAAAAAAATATCGCCATTAATCTATTCTCAAAGTTGGGTTGGGAGCTGGGTTATACGTATATATTTTGTAAATATGAACTTCTATTTAGGATGCAATTATTCACGATTAATCATTTGACAGGACTAAATTTAATATCAATATACCCACAAAAAAAATTCTTGAAACATTCTTAATTTAAAGCAAAACTTGTTACAATTTTGAAGTCTTGCCAACAAAACCAAAGCCTATTCACAATGAATGTATGATTATTTGCTTCAATTGCACTGGGGTAAAAACCTTCAATAAGGCTTTTTAATTTGAAGTTTCTCAGAGAAACTATTTTTGTTCTGTATCTAGTGTGAAATAAGTTTATGAAAGCAAATGAATATGAAATACTGAAATAAATGCATTTTTTTGGATCCTCAAGAATGTAATAGTGTGATCTACTCACCCAATATATTGTCATGTCTCATGAGGACGGTCTGATAGATCTCGGTCTCTCTGAACCAGCTGGCCTCCTCTGTGGTGAAAAACACTTTCACAGCTACTTTCTCTCCTCTCCATCTTCCCATCCACACTTCTCCATAGCGACCCTTCCCGATCTGTGTCACCATCTGGATCTGCTTCGCTATAGTGCGCTGCACCTACACACACACACACACACACATATACAGTATTTATAATTTTATATAAATATGTATAGAAAAAATATATTTTTGCCAAATTACCAATAAAATAAGAAGTTTTTTTCTACTATAAAAATAATTTAGACTAGCTACCAATTTTCCCCCTGTTTTTAAACACTTACAAACTAAACCAAAATGACAAAAAATAAATATATACATACATACACACACACATACACACACACACATAGAGTTGAAGTCAGAATTATTAGCTCCCCTTTGATTATTTTTTCTTTTTTAAATATTTCCCAAATGATGTTTAACAGAGCAAGGAAATTTTCACAGTATGTCTGATAATATTTTTTCTTCTGGAGAAAGTCTTATTTGTTTTATTTCAGCTAGAATAAAAGCAGCTTTTAATTTTTTATGAACCATTTTAAGGTCAAAATTATTAGCCCCTTTAATCTTTTTTTTTTTCTTTCGACTTTCTTCAGAACAAACCATCGTTATACAATAACTTGCCTAATTACCCTAACCTGCCTAGTTAACCTAATTAACCTAGTTAAGCCTTTAAATGTCAAAACATACAATAAATAAAAACTAAACACTAAAAACAAATCATATAAACAACAACAAAAAAGTCACAATTATTTTCCCCTAGATATTCAGTTTTTAAATTGTGTACAAATATATAACCAAATAAGATTGCAATCTAACTAATGCGTAAAAAAAATATATGTAATAAGTAGCAAACAAACAAATAATACCGTAACTTTTTTGGCTTTTTATTTTCCCCTAAATATTTTAGTTTTTAAATTGTGTAAACATATATTACAAATATGTTTACAATCTAATTAATGCATAAAAATGTTCTTTTAAACAGCAAACAAATAAAATTGTAACATTTTTGGCAACAATTGCTGCACAGTTTTAAATAAATTGTATAATATTTGTTTTTACTCTTTCAGACATACATTCAAATGTACAGCTATAATTTAGTTGTCATGTCTATTTTAAATGAAATCAAACTTTTATGTTGGAGCTGAAGTTTCTCAGTATTTTCATATTATTTTATTTATCACCTGAACTAGAGAAGCGACTGTCAGAGCAGCTCTAAAGATGAAACTCAAGAGAAAAACATGACAAGCTGTGCTTATGTACACATGTAATATTCACAAGTGTACAGGCCGGACAATATTTCTGTCACAGACACTAGTCCATGTTGTGATTTGATAAAGTACGGCCCAATTTTCGTACATTGAATGTATTTATTCATTCAAAATAAGCCAGATGCCTGTAAATGGATGTGTGTGTGTCTGATGTTTTCTGTGCTGTGTGTTATGTGTGCATGTTAGGGCTGCACAATATATCTTTCAGCATCTATATGTGTGCATTCACAATAGTCACATCGCAGGATCTGCAGTGTGGAGTCATAGTTGACCAGTAGTCACAGATGAAAAATAAAACACACATGATTAATGGTTACACTTCGCAGTGAATCTACAATGTTACCAAAAATTGTATCATTTGCATGTGTTCTTAAGGCCCATGTTAGCATTTTAAGCCAGTTTAAAGCATTCGGGCACAATAAATTATGACGTTTGCAACTTTTAAGAAGGATTAATTGTACTTATTTCTAAATAATGGAGACTATCATGTTATTTTTGGTTTTTGATTATACGATTTGTGTACCTGAATACTAATAGACTCTTAGAAAAATATAAAGCACTCTTTAGTTTACTTGTATCTTTGCTCCACTGTATGGTTTATTATAGTTTACATAAAATGCTCTACAAAATCATCCCAGTTGCTGCCAATGTATGATATTTTTCCACCAAATACAGCCATTCAAGTCATCTGAGGGAGTGAAATTATACTCAGAAAAATGAAATATTGCATTGTCAATTTTTTTCAATATCGTGCAGCCATAGTGTGTGTGTGTGTAGTGTGTGTTGTGTACCAGCAGAGGGAGTCCTGAGCCGGAGCCGGAGCTCTGGGACTGCTCTATGAGATCCCGCAGAGATTCTCCAGCAGGAATGAAGCTTTCGTCTGGATGTAGACCGAGGCTGTAGCGGGGCGCTAATTCATGACGCTTATATCTGAAACATACACAGACAGCACAGTAAACCCCAGACAGAATTCACATAACTACAACACTGATGTTTACATGGTGATCACTGAGATAATATCTGACAAATAGTATAAAAAATAAACTCATGTGGCAGATTCAAAGTTTACAGTCAAGGTCAGTGTGGAGAGTTTTACACTCTAGAGTAGGCATGGGACGATAACAGTTTTCAAGGTATACCGCGGTTTGGAAAAGTCAAGGTTTTAAAACCGCCAACATTTTCTGCTATACCGCTCCTAAGGTGTGTTTAAGATTTTTCTTTTTAGGAAAAGGTTTCACCAGCAGAAAAAAAAATATCCAAAGATGCTGTTTTAAATTGTAAAGAAATCTGTGTTTTTGAAACTAATGAAGAGAGCAGCCTGACATGTTTACTGCTCCAAAATATTTTAAATGTTTCTCAAAATGAAATATACTGTGTTCAAAGGGGAAAAAGTTTTAGTTTTTTCAGAGTGTCCGCTGGGTCTTAAAATGTCTTAAATTTCAAAAACTAAATGTGAGGCCTTAAAAAAAGCTGAATCTGCTGTTGTGGGTCTTAAATACTTTTAAACAGGTCATAATTTTCACTAATTATCCATGTAAAGCTATAGCTAATCAGTACAACCAACAAATCCATCTAAAAAAAAAAAAGGTTTAACAAAATTGACATTTATTAACTATTTAGCAATATGGTTTATTGTCTTCCTTACATCCTTACAATAACATTTGTTTAAAAGTTCTTCATGTTTTCACGCACAAATTTATGTTGTGCATAAATTATGTTTATTATAGCTTTTAAAACTTTGAGACATTCTGACTGTCTTTAATTTAATTTTGTTTATGCTGCATTGCATTTGTGAAAAATATTCTGTTTTGGTTAGATTAGTATCTCATTGTGAGTGTCGATTAAATAAATGACACCAAAAAAAATCCTGTTTTTTTATATAGCATTTTAAAATAATCTAGAAGTTAAAGGTGTAATACCCTCAAAATAAATATTAACCTTGATTTATACCTCAGAATTCTGAAAATATTTTATTGAACATTAGGAAACAAAATTACATTTTAAAAAATGTAATTAATGCTGTGCATAAATTTTGTTTATTATAGCTTTTAAAACTTGTCTTTTTTTAAAGAAAGATTGTGCTAATAAAAATACATGTATATAACTAGAGTTTGCTTGTTTTGACACATTATTTAAAATATGTGGCTAAGAAATAACAGAATTTTTATTTTAATAGGGCAAGTAAAAAAAAATCCTCTGGTTATTACAGAAAATTATTAGCGTTTTGCCCTGTGATAGTCTGAAATTTAATTGATAATGGTCTTTAAAAGGTCTTAAAAAGTCTTAAATTTGACATGATGAAACTTGCAGAAGCCCTGTTCTTACCCAGACATTTAAAAAGAATATATTTTAGAGCAGTAATCACAGCACCTTCAAACCGTGATATTTTTATCCAAGTTTATCACACAGTCAGAATCTTATAATGGCCCATGCCTACTCCAGAGTTTAAACCAAAATCTGCCTAGTTATAAAATCCTTTAGTAACATGCTTCAATGGCCTCTAAGTTATCAATATCAATCAAAACTGGCTGAAAAATTACAACAATCTGATTGATATTTTAGAATTTTTAGCGAATAAAGGCCCTTTTTAGCATAATTGTAAAAACATTCACCTTCAGCGTGAGATTTTAGTCAAGTAAATGTATGAAAAACATTTATATTGTTAGTAGTATTTCAAGTTGAACATTTACTGCACTGAGCTTTTTTAATTATTCACAAATGCAACGTATACATTTTAACCAGGGTGCAAATTAAACATTGATGATCAGGAGGGTCAAATTGTTCTGTAATGTTAGTTTGTGTAATGCTTCAGTCAATTAAATGCATGTATTTATTTAAACTACATGTAATTTATTAATGAAACACATTTAAGTTTTCGGTGTTTTGTGGGATATTTAGTGTATTCTACAGTATCCTCCGATTAGCTGTTTCAGAGGTCACTGTAGGTCAAACTATGCAGCTAATTTGACTTTACTTTTAGGCTATATGAAGAAACAAAACACTTATTTACAAAAGTGTCTCGTGAACACTTAAGATGTCCATCGGTGCTCTAGATCTGATTGGCGTGATTATGCATTTACAATGGTATGAACTATTATAGGGGTGTTCAAATGTGTTTATGTTATCTATTACTTTATTAATATTCATTCATTCATTTTCTTTTCGGCTTAGTCCCTTTATTAATCCGGGGTTGCCACAGCAGTATGAACCGCCTTTATTAATATTATTATTTATGATATAAATCAGAGCAAACTGTTTCTCACTATTTAGAGGACTGACCCCCATACATGTTGTTTTGACATCCTTCAGGCAATCCCCCCCCCAATGCCCCCTGCAATTCGCATCCTGGTTTTAACCCTTATAACAAACTACAATTAATATACACTCACCAGCCACTTTATTATGTACACCTAACTAATACTGGGTTGAACTCAGCAAGGTACTGGAAATATTCCTCAGAGATTTTGGTCCATATTGACATGATAGCATCATGCAGTTCCTGCAGATTTGTTGGCTGCACATCCATGATGCGAATCTCTCATTCCACCACATCCCAAAGGAGCTCTATTGGATTGAGTTCTGGTGACTGTGGAGGCCATTTGAGTACAGTGAACTCATTGTCATGTTCAAGAAACCAGTCTAAGATAATTTGTGCTTTATGACATGGCGCGTTATCCTGCTGGAAGTAGCCATCAGAAGATGGGTACACTGTGGTCATAAAGGGATGGACATGGTCAGCAACAAAACTCAGGTAGGCTGTGGCAAGATGCTCAATTGGTACAGTACTAATGGGCCCAAAGTGTGCCAAGAAAATATCCCCTACACCATTACGCCGCCGCCACCACCACCAGCCTGAGCCATTGATACAAGGCAGGATGGATCCATGCTTTTATGTTGTTGGTGCCAAATTCTGACCCTACCATCCGAATGTCGCAGCAGAAACGGAGACTCATCTGGCAACGTTTTTCCAAACTTCTATTGTCCAATTTTGGTGAGCCTGTGTGAATTGTAGTCTCAGTTCCCTGTTCTTAGCTGACAGGAGTGGCACCCAGTGTGGTCTTCTGCTGCTGTAGCCCATCCGCCTCAAGGTTGGACGTGTTGTGTGTTCAGAGATGCTCTTCTGCAGACCTCGGTTGTAACGAGTGGTTATTTGAGTTACTGTTGCCTGTCTGTCAGCTGAACCAGTCTGGCCATTCTCCTCTGACCTCTGGCATCAACAAGACATTTGCACCCACAGAACTGTCGCTCACTGGATATTTTCTCTTTTTTGGACCATTCTCTGTAAACCCTAGAGATGGTTGTGCGTGAAAATCCCAGTAGATCAGCAGTTTCTGAAATACTCAGACCAGCCCGTCTGGCACCAACAACCATGCCACGTTCAAAGTCTCTTAAATCACCTTTCTTCCCCATTCTGATGCTCGGTTTGAACTGCAGCAGATCATCTTGACCATGTCTACATGCCTAAATGCATTGAGTTGCTGCCATGTGATTGTGATTGGCTGATTAGAAATTAGCTTTAACGAGCAGCAGGTGTACCTAATAAAATGGCCATGTGTGTGTGTGTGTGTGTGTGTGTATATATATATATATATATATATATATATATATATATATATATATATATATATATATATATATATATATATATATATATATATATATATATTATGTGTGTGTGTATAATATATTTATATATATATAATATGAAGTGTTCAGATGCAAAAACTTCTAAATGCCATCTGAAACTTTCCTCTAAAATCAGCATTTTTCTCAGCCTCCTGAGTCTTGATTCAGTAATTTCACTTTTACGGCAAAGAATAGGTTATTTTCATAGATTTTAACGTGATATAACTGAACATAAACATAAGTGGCAGAGAAAAAGAAGAAAAATTGTAAATATAAAATAATTACAACTAATATTACTGACTAAATGACAAGCATCATAAATCCATATCATGTTTCAATTGTATATAAATATCAGAAAATGCACCACATTGTAAATTTCTGGTCTCAGTTTGGACCTAAAGTGTAGGTGTTTTTATTCTATATTTCATAGCACTACACTTCATAAAAGCCTGATGTATCAAATATGATAACAACGAAAGGTTCAACTAACTGTTCCGTTTAAAAGAAATGAATTCCACATGTAAGGCTGTACACACAGAATATATAATCACCATCAATATCAATACACTGATAATCATTTCAATGGGTAAAGCAGTGTGCTTGTGTTTCTGCTGTAACTTACACACCTGAAGTAACAGAAGATGATGATGAAGGTGAGGATGAAGCTACAGACGCTCACTGAGATGAGCAGAGCGATATGATGAATGTCTCCAACCACATAACCTGCACACACACACACACACACACACACACACACACACCATTACATGTCAAACATAAACTGTGCATCATAACACTGATTTGGTTTTATGTATACTTCTCCTCAGCAGCGGTGTGTGTGTGTGTGTGTGCGTGTGTGTGATACTGAAATCAGAGCCATCTCTTACATTTCAGCACAGGTGTCTTTGTGTGAGTGTGTGTGTAAATATATATATATGTGTGCGTGTGTTCAGTGTATGTGTGTGCGCTTGTGTGTGTGTGTTTGGTATATGTGTGTGCTTGTGTGTTTCTGTGTGTTTGTGTGTTTTTGGTGTATGTGTGTGTATGCGTTTGGCGTATGTGTGTGCTTGTGTGTTTGTGTGTGTGTGTTTGGCGTATGTGTGTGCTTGTGTGTGTGTGTTTGGTGCATGTGTGTGCTTGTGTGTGTGTGTGTTTAGTGTATGTGTGTGTGTGTTTGGTGTGTGTATGTGTGTGTATGAGTGTGTTTGGTGTATGTGTGTGTTTGGTGTGTGTGTGTGGTTGTTTGGTGTTCGTGTATGCGTGTTTGTGTGTGTTTGGTGTATGCATGTGTGTGTTTGGTGCATACTGTATGTGTTTGTTGTGTGTGTGTGTGTTTGGTGTATGCGTGTGCATGTGTGTGTGCATGTGTGTTTGGTGTATGTGTGAGTGAGTGAGTTTGTGTGTTGAGTGTACATGTGTTTGGTGTATGTGTGTGTATGCGTGTGTGTTTGTTTTTAGTGTATGTGTGTATGGTGTATGTGTGCGTGTGCATGTGTATGTTTAGTGTGCGTGCTTGTGTATGTGTGTTTGGCATATGTGTGTGCATGTGTTTGTTGTATGTGTGTTTGGTGTATGTGTGAGTTTGATTTATGTGTGTGTGTTTAGTGTATGTGTGCTTGGTGTATGTATATGTGTGCATGTGTGTTTGGTGTATGTGTGTGCATGTGTGTGTGTTTGGTATGTGTGTGTGTGTGTGTGTGTGTGTGTGTGTGTGTGTGTGTGTGTGTGTGTGTGTGTGTGTGTGTGTGTGTGTGTGTGTGTGTGTGTGTGTGTGTGTGTGTGCATTTAGTGTATGTGTTTGGTGGATGTGTGTGCATATGTGTGTGTTTGGTATATATGTGTGTCTGTGTGTTTGGTGGATGTGTGTGTTTAGTGTATGTGCGAGTAACAGTGTGTGTGTGTGTGTGTGATAGACAGTGTGATTTGTGTTCTGCTGTGTTGACTGATGTGAGTTGTATGCTGACAGCCACAATGAGCCCCACAGGTGTTTGAGGCTTTCTGACCTAGATACACGTTTGGGAATAAATCAGACATTTATTTAGCAAGAGTCGCCCAAAGGAAAATGCAGAGAACACTAATGATTTATTATTCACTTCAGTGTGTGCTTGAGTCTGTATTATTGTGGCTAATGGAAGCTACAACTAAAATCCGTAAAACAGACATTTATTGTTGCCTCATGAAATAAAATATATTTATAGTGAGAATTTAGTCTCACTTAAATGTAAAGTCAAATTAAAACAAAAACTAAAAAAGGGGTTGACACGGTGGCTCAGTGGTGAGCATTGTCGCCTCACAGCAAAGAAGGTCACTGGTTTGAGTACCAGCTGGGTCAGTTGGCATTTCTGTGTGGAACTAAATGTTAAAACCAGGGTACCCGGAGAAAACCCACGGCAACATGGGGAGAACATGCAAACTCAACACAGAAATGCCAACTCACCCAGTCGGGACTTGCGGTGCCAACCTACTTGCGGTGCCACCGCACCGCCAAATATTATATTATATTATATTATATTATATTATATTATATTATATTATATTATATTATATTATATTATATTATATTATATTTATTATATTATATTATATTATATTATTTTATATTATTTTATATTATATTATATTATATTATATATTATACTATTTTATATTATATTATATTATATTATATTATATTATATTATATTATATTATATTATATTATATTATATTATATTATATTTTATTATATTAAATATTATACTATTTTATATTATATTATATTATATTATATTATATTATATTATATTATATTATATTATATATTATACTATTTTATATTATATTATATTATATTATATTATATTATATTATATTATATTATATTATATATTATACTATTTTATATTATATTATATTATATTATATTTTATTATATTATATTATATTATATTATTTTATATTATTTTATATTATATTATATTATATATTATACTATTTTATATTATATTATATTATATTATATTATATTTTATTATATTATATTATATTATATTATATTATATTATATTATATTTTATTATATTAAATATTATACTATTTTATATTATATTATATTATATTATATTATATTATATTATATTATATTATATTATATTATATTTTATTATATTATATTATATTACATTATATTACATTATATTAAATATTATACTATTTTATATTATATTATATTTTATTATATTATATTATATTATTCATTCATTCATTCATTTTCTTGTCGGCTTTGTCCCTTGCAGGGTCGCCACAGCGGAATGAACCGCCAACTTATCCAGCACGATTTTACGCAGCGGATGCCCTTCCAGCCGCAACCCATCTCTGGGAACTTCCACACACACATTCACACTCATACACTATGGACAATTTAGCTTACCCAATTCACCTGTACCGCATGTCTTTGGACTGTGGGGGAAACCGGAGCACCCGGAGGAAACCCACGCGAACCCAGGGAGAACATGCAAACTCCACACAGAAACGCCAACTGACCCAGCCCAGCCGAGGTTCGAACCTGCGACCCAGCGACGTTCTTGCTGTGAGGCAACAGCACTACCTACTGCGCCACTGGGTTGCCTATATTATATTATATTATATTATATTATATTATATTTTATTATATTATATTATACTATATTATATTATATTATATTATATTATATTATATTATATTATATTATATTATAGTATGTGTGTGTGTGTTTGACTGGGGTAAAGTGTGTGTCTGTGTTTGATGTTTGTGCTTGAGTGTGTGCATGCGTGCATATGTGTGTGTGCATTGGTGTATTTGTGTATGTGGTGTATGCGTTTGGTGTGTGTGTATACTTACTAGGTGTTCGTAATGGAGGCAGTGTTGGGTGCAGATCTCTGTTACAGTAGTCTTGATCTGTACAGCACTCGAGCGCTCGCCGCTGCTTAGAGTTCCCTGTGTCCTAAACCCACAAACACACACTACATAAACAAAAGTTGTCAGACAGTTGTCAAAGTCAAATTTATTAGGTCTCCTATGATTTTTTTCCTTCTTCTTTTTTTAAATATTTCCCAAATGATGTTTAACAGAGCAATACATTCTGCACAGTATTTCCTATAATATTTTTTCTTCTAGAGAAAGTCTTATTTGTTTTATTTTGGATAGAATAAAATCAGTTTTTAATTTTTTTTAAAAACCATTTGAAACCAAAGGTCAATACTATTAGCCCCCTTAAGCATTATCTTTTTGATTGTGTTATTTGGGTGGTGTTTCATTGATGTCTTTTTTAGTTTTTTTTACCAGTCACCATTTTGTGGGTGGAGGTGTTACGTGTGGCATTTACTCCTGCCCGTAATTATTACTTTCAATTGATCTTGTTTGTCTTGTCCCTTTTCAGTTTTCTAGTGGTTGATTTGGTGACGTCAGGCATTTAAAGCGGAAGGAAGCGGACTTTTTGTCCTCGCTCATTCCTCCACGCCACCACAGTTTCTGACAGCTTTATTGTTGTGTTCTTCTTTATACTTTCCTTTTGATATTTGTTTGGAGTGGGGAGTCCCAACCTGCTTTAGGTTTGTTTGATTGTTATTTATTATGTTGTTGGGCTCCCCATCTCTTGTCATTTTGAATTGTTTTGCTGATTATGGTGTGTTAATAAATAATTTAGTTGAAGCACTTTGCCTGTTGTTTATTTATGTTACGTTGTCTTAGGATCACAAGTCTTGTTTAAGTAGGGACCGCAACACTACAGAACAAACCACTGTTTTACAATGCAGGGCTCGAAATTGCGACCGTTTTGGTCGCATATGCGCCTGAAATTTTATTTATGCGACCTCAAAATATATTTGGGAGCATTTGTGCGAGTGCAGAAAATTGTTTTTTTTTTTTGTTACTTTATTTTTATTGAGAACTTTTAAAAAATTTTTTACAACAGAACATTTTACATTCAAAAAATATACAATTTTGCCATATTACACATAAAATAATATTCAAAACAAAAATGATAATAAGTAAATAAAAATAAAATAAACATTGGGGGGGTTAATTTGTTCCAGATTCAATGCATTCAACAGTTGTTAACAATGCAATAATCATTCCATTTCTTCCATTGTTTTAGAAATAAGTCTTTTTTGAGTCGCAAAATAAATGTCAGTTCTTCCATATTGCTTATTTCCTTCACAATTTCTATCCAATCGCCAATAGAGGGGATGTCATGCTTATACCAGTATCTGGTAATACTCTTCTTACTTGCCACATTTAATATATTTACAAGGTAAACATCCTCCTTCGCTACCACCTCTTCATAGTTTCCAAGAAAATTTGTAATAAAGTCTTTTGGTATATTGTATCCTAAGATCTTTTCTATTTCCGATAAAACCTTGTTCCAGAAAGGTAATATTTTTGCACAAGTCCAGAAAATGCGGAGATGATCTACATCCACATTGCAATCGGTTTTCACTGCAAAATGTTCACCACATGCGCGGATTTAGGAGACATTCACGCAGAATGCATCTTTGCACTTGAAACGCAGCGCTCAGGAACAGTTTAAAACTGTTGCCATGTCAACTTGCTGCAGTAAACAAAGCCGCAATGCTTGCCCCGCCTTTGCGCTCTTTTTATTGGCCCACTCCTCTAGAACTGGTCGCGAATGGATTGGTTAAAATCAGCTGTCAATCACTCAGTCAACACCTTCTGCCTTCAGATGACAGGAGAGCTACAACCGCTAAAATGTAAAGCGCTGAAGATGAGAATGACAACAACACGGTCAGATTTTTAGAAACCACCTAAAGCAACAAATAATGGCACATCTGATTACTGATCGTGGTGAATGTTAATCCACAATCTACATTTGTCCAAGAGTGGATAAAAGACTTCCATTGGCTTCAAGTCCGCTATGAAAATAACTAAAGCATTCACTGTAAAGTCTGTGGGATGGAATTTTCAGGTAACTGCTTGTTACATCTACAGATTTTAAGCACGAGATGTTCTGTTTAATGCGTCATTTAATTGCCAGATGCTGTCAGCAGTGCAGCTATAAGTAAAAGTTAACACCATGTACACCATCGCAAAAGGGCTTGCGTTGACTGAGATTAAACTAATATTGCAGCTCATGAAAAGACCAGTATTGCTATTAAAATGACGTTACAAATAATAAGCTATAAGTCAAAAGCATCTGTGCAATATCAGACATCACCCGTGAGAACAGCACAGTTATCCTTAACAGATTCATTCATGTCAAGCAGTGCGTGCAGGGCCGGTGAGCGGTCTGTCCGTGTATCTTTTGGTCACTCAATTATGTTATAAATATGTATTTTCTTGTGATAACGGGATTACATTGAGACATATTTTCTTCACGCAAGCATATATTTTTTTTGCTTGTTAGTTTTGATTAGTGTTGATTTCAAATGCAATAAATCTGTTTATATAAAACTAAGCAACGGTGCTCATAATTGGTGGGTGTGACTAAATTTTGACTGGTGCGCCTAAATTTTTTAAGTTAGGAGCACCAGTGCTACCAAGCAAAAAGGTTAATTTCGAGCCCTGCAATGACTTGCCTAATTACCCTAACTTTAACCTAATTAACCTAGTTAAGCCTTTGGTCCCACTTTATATTGTCGCTTATACCTGTGAACTTACATGGTAATTAGATGTGTAAGTAGTATGTAACTACAGTGTATGTACACACTGGTACAGAGTATTTACTTGTGTATACTGGTGTAACTACACTCATGTAACAACCCACTTAATAGTATGTGTAAGTACAAATGTGTAACAGGACATTGGTAACAACAGTAGGAAAGTACACATCTGTAACAAGAATTATGTAAGTGCATTGTGTAACAACAATATGTACTTGCAGATGTTTTCCCACTTCCACACCTGTTTGCAGATCATGTACTTGTGAACACTGTATGGCTGCATTAGAAGGTTTCACCTTGTGATACAAGTGTACTTGCTTGGTAAATCCACAGGATCCACTCAATATAAAGTGTAAAATGGTCACAAATTACTGTTCATACATTCATTCATTTTCTTTTCGGCTTAGACGGGTTGCAGCTGGAAGGGCATTTACTGTGTAAAACATATGCTGGAAAAGTTGGCGGTTCATTCCGCTGTGGCGACCCCAGATTAATAAAGGGACTAGGCCAAAACAAAAATGAATTTTATTTTAAACTTTATATTGTGGACTGTTCCTGTGGAGTTACCATGTAACTACACTGTTATTAAAGTGTTGCATAGAAGATATTTCTACAAGTTACACAGTAATTTGTGACCATTTTACACTTTATATTAAGTGGACAGTTCCTGTAAAGTTACCATGTAAGTACACTGGTATCACAAGGTGAAACCTTCTAATGCAGCATTAGTTCTGCCATACAGTGTTCACAAGTACATGATCTGCAAACAGGTGTGGAAGTGGGAAAACATCTGCAAGTACATATTGTTGTTACACAATGCACTTACATAATTCTTGTTACAGATGTGTACTTTCCTACTGTTGTTACCAATGTCCTGTTACACATTTGTACTTACACATACTATTCAGTGGGTTGTTACATGAGTGTAGTTACACCAGTAATACAAAAGTAAATACTATGTAAACGTGTGTACATACACTGTAGTTACATACTACTTACACATCTAATTACCATGTAAGTTCACAGGTATAAGCGACAATATAAAGTGGGACCAAGCCTTTAAATGTCACTTTAAGCTGAATACTAGTATCTTGAATAATATCTAGTCAAATATTATGTACTGTCATCATGGCAAAAATAAAAGAGTTATCAGTTATTAGAAATTAGTTATTAAAACTATTGTTTAGAAATGTGTTTACATTTTTTTCCTTCTGTTAAACAGAAATAAAATAGACAGGGGGGCTAATAATTCAGAAGGGGTAATAATTCTCACTTCAACTGTAAGTGTCAATAAATGACAGAACTTGCATTTTTTGGTTAGCTGTTCCCTTAATATTCCTCTAATGCATGAGGAGTTTTGAAAGTGCTGTTTCATTGACAGCGAGTTACACAAGGCGTTTGTTTGGTCTGTGCTCGAGGACTGATGCTCTAACACTTAAGAGGTTTGTTTTGGAAATTAGAGAGGTTTATGACTCACTCGGCACTGAAACTCTGATCCCACCAGACCCAGACAGCCTGACGTCACTACAGCCGCTCCACCCTCTTCCTCCACCATGGTGAAGCAGTAGCCGTCTGTCCTGAACACACACACACACACACACATGTAACACTGCCCACAACACACCTGCAACCGCATATGACTGAATCAATAATTACAGGTGTCCAAAGTCAATATTTGTCTGCTTTTGGCTGCATTCTCTGTTATTTTAATTGACGTGGATCAACATCTCCTACAGGCCATAAAATATATGTTTTCTGCAAAATGTGAACCAAACAAAAAACAAGATTTTTATTTATTTATGATTAATATATACAGTGGGTACGGAAAGTATTCAGACCCTCTTAAATTGTTTTAAATTGCAGCCATTTGCTAAAATCAGAGGTGCCCAAACTCAGTCCTGGAGAGCCGGTGTCCTGCAAAGTTTAGTTCCAACGCCAACCAGACGCACCTAGGCTAGCTAATCAAGCTCTTACAAAGCGTTCTAAAAACACCCTTGCTGGTGTGTTGAGGCAAGTTGGAGCAAACTCAGCAGGACACTGGTCCTTCCAGCACTGAGTTTGGACACCCCTGGCTAAAATCATTTCAGTTCATTTTTCCTTCATTAATGTCCACACAGCACCCCATATTGACAGAAAAACACAGAATTGTTGACATTTTTGCAGATTTATTAAAAAAGAAAAACTGAAATATCACATGGTGCTAAGTATTCCGACCCTTTGCTCAGTATTTAGCAGAAGCAGCCTTTTGATCTAATACAGCCTTGAGTCCTTTTGAGAAAGATGCAACAAGTTTTTCACACCTGGATTTGGGGATCCTCTGCCATTCCTCCTAGCAGATCCTCTCCAGTTCTCTCAGATTGGATGGTAAACGTTGGTGGACAGCCATTTTTAGGATTTCTCCAGAGATGCTCAATTGGGTTTCTGTCAGGGCTCTGGCTGGGCCATTCAAGAACAGTCATGGAGTTGTTGTGAAGCCACTCCTTCATTGTTTTAGCCTTGTGCTTAAGGTCAACGTCTTGTGGAAGATAACAATCGGCCCAGTCTGAGGTCCTAAGCACTGTGGAGAAGGTTTTCATCAAGGATATTCCTGTACTTGGCCGCATTCATCTTTACCTCGATTGCAACCAGTCATCCTGTCCCTGCAGCTGAAAAACACCCCCCAGCATGATGCTGCCACCACCATGCTCCCCTGTTGGGACTGTATTGGACAGATGATGAGCAGTGCCTGGTTTTCTCCACACATACCGCCAAAAAGTTTTATCTTGTTCTCATCAGACCATAGAATCTTATTTCTCACCATCTTAAAGTTCTTCAAGCTGGCGTTCATGTGTCTTGCACTAAGGAGAGGCTTCCGTCGGGCCACTCTGCCATAAAGCCCAGACTGGTGGAGGGCTGCAGTGATGGTTGACTTTCTACAACTTCTCCCATCTCCTGACTGCATCTATGGAGCTCAACCACAGTGATCTTTGGGTTCTTCTTTTTCTCACTCACCAAGGCTCTTCTCCCCCGATAGCTCAGTTTGGCCGGACGGTCAGCTCTAGGAAGGGTTCAGGTCATCCCAAACATCTTCCATTTAAGGATTATGGAAGCCTCTGTGCTCTTAAGGCCGATTTATACTTCTGCGTCAATCACACGCGCATGCTACGGCGCAGCCTACGCGTGGACGCATGTCCCCTCGCCGTGGCCGTCGGCGACGTTGACGCGCACCTCTCAAAAAATGTAACGCGTAGCGCAAGCTCTGTGATTGGTCGGCTTGGTAGCGCTGACGAGTGTGGGGGGAGGTGAGAGCTGCGCGCCCAATGCAGCGAGTGTTTACAAGTGTGGAGTCCCATGAAGGAGCTCCGGATGGAGACTGTTGTTTTGTGTTTACCTTATGATTAAAACTGCTGCACGTCCGCCGGTTTCCGCCTCAAAATGAGCGAATTTGAGCCACTTGTACATTAAGGAAGTGTTCAGAAAAACAAAACACCAGCGAAGAAACTCGACACAGAGAAACATAAACACCTACTACCAGCTAGCGTTTCGGAAGTGTATGGCGGAGAAACAGAAACAGCGCGCAGATGTATAAATGCACGGCTACGCGCGAGGCTTGCGCCGTGGGTCACGCCGATCACTTGACGCAGAAGTATAAACCAGGTTTTAGGAACCTTAAGTGCAGCAGAATTTGTTTTGTAACCATGGCCAGATCTGTACCTTGCCACAGTTGTGTCTCTGAGCTCTTCAGGCAGTTCCTTTGACCTCATGATTGTCATTTGCTCTGACATGCATTGTGAGCTGTGAGGTCTTATATAGAGATGTGTGGCTTTCCTAATCAAGTCCAATCAGTATAATCAAACGCAGTTAGACTCAAATGAAGGTGTAGAACCATCTCAAGGATGATGAGAAGAAATGGACAGCACAGAGGTAAATATATGAGTGTCACAGCAAAGGGTCGGAATACTAAGGACCATGCAATATTTCAGTTTTTCTTTTTTAATAAATCTTTAAAAATGTCAACAATTCTGTGTTTTTCTGTCAATATGGGGTGCTGTGTGGACATTAATGAGGAAAACAATGAACTGAAATGATTTTAGCAAATGGCTGCAATATAACAAAGAGTGAAACATTTAAGGGGGTCAATATTATAATGTTTTTTTTTATTGAAAGGAGTAAAGAAAGTAACTTGTATTTGGTAAGGACTGATTTGACTGTAACATAATTGACAAACAATGTTATATTATTATTGCTATTATTATTATTATTATTATTATTATTTAAAAGTAAAAAATATTGTAACATATTTGGTAAGCAATGATTTGACAATAATGGAGTTCACAAACAATACTAACATGAAATATTTAAATTTTTTGGAAATAATTATATCTGGAAATATTGCAAATTGTATCTCCAATTGTAGAATCGGCATCATGTGTGTGCTGGGACGCGTTCTACTACCTGCACGTGTTATTTGTGGAGTCCTCCGGGCAGTGATGATAACAGTAACACCACAGGAAGCGCTCAGGTAAAGCTGGTGCATCACTTCCTGTCTCCCGACGCTCTTCCACCTTCCCAGAATTCCTCAGCAGCATAGAGTCCAAAACATTAGCTGGAGAAGGACAGAGAGAAGAAATTTGTCAGTTATCTGCCTTATACGCATTTAATCAACTCAAAAGCATCCTTTATTTCCTTCCATCCTGCAAAACTAGTGACGAGAGAGCAGACGGAATAATTACTCCAGATTTCCAGACTCTCAGGATCAGAAACGCACAGCTTTGAAGTATGAAATTTATGGCACCTGGGGAAATATGGCTGCAAATATCACATCATTCTCACTCTTTCATCTTCAAATATTCACACAGAGAAATGCCCTCAAGGCGTCTTTCAAATTAAACAAAAAGTTGGAAATGTTTTGGTGAGATATGAGGAAGTTATTTGAGAAGTTTATTTGAAGAAGGCCTGTGCAAATACTGGAACTCAATGAATGCTCAATTTGAGAACAGGTGAGTCAAGGATAGATTGGCGTCAAGAATAGGCTTGCCAAAATGCATATATATATATATATATATATATATATATATATATATATTAGGGATGCAACAATACAGTTAGCTTACGGTTTAATACATACCTCGGTTTTTTAACACGGTTTTCGGTTCGGTTCGGTTCTGATGGCTTAACACATAAGTGTTTTTTTTTTTAATTGTTATTCTATGCTTAGGCAATAGGAACAGTAAGAAAGAGAAAAAAATAAAAACGATTTATTGCAATACTCCTTTATTTTACTTCAAAGCCAAGAAAGGTACACTAGTTCCTAGTGTATTGTATAATAAAAAAAATTAACACTAAAATCTCACAGCTGCTGGTAGCCCATGTACAAACTGGGCGTTAAATATTAATTAAATCTTTTTAATAACTGCTTTCTTATTGTATGTAGTTTCAAATAAAATTATTACTCCAGACATTATTGCTTTTATTACCATTACCATTAAAAAAAAATAAAAAAATAAAATAAAATAAATAAATAATAATAATAATAATAATAATAATAATAAAAACAATAATAATTAATATTAGAGTGATTTCTGAAGGATCATGTGACTCTGAAGACTGGAGTAATGAAGCTGAAAATTCATCTTTTAAAATCACTGGAATAAATGATTCAATTAAATGATAAACTACTTTTGAACAGTTATTTTATAGTGCAAGGACATTTTACAATTTTACAATGTGTGCTGTATTTATGATGAAATAAATGTAGCCTTGGTGAGCAGGAGAAGCTTATTTTAAAATATTTAACAATCATACTGACCCCAAACTTTTGAGCAGTTGTGTATATATTTTATAAGCGAAAATATGCACTTTAATTTTGACACCCACAGACATAAATACAAATCAGAGAGGTCAGACTTTCCCATACAGAGCCTCATTTCAGTTGTCAAGTTTTGTAAAAATCTATTGAATTAATCTATTAAAGAAACGTTGGCTAGAATTATGCATTATAGGCTTAAATTACAAATAAATAGATGAACCGATCATCAGATCATGCATTAGATCATGAAGCAGATCAATGTTGATCTTTCTTTCGAGCTGTCAGTGCAGAAATGAACAAAACAACAGGCCTAATATAACATATTATAAGATTAAAATATGGAAAGATTATCAGTTGGTAACTTCGTTCAATCTTCCTAACTGATAAACAGCTCTCGTTAATATTTCAGCATGCTTTCACTTTCGCATTAGACACGAAAAAACGCACATTTGCCGGTAGGAATGACATCCCGCCCTGCTCATCATTCGTATATATGGCTATTACACAATCATAATACACTGTGGTATAGCCTGGGTCCCAGAGGTGGAAAGTAACGAATTACATTTACTCACGTTACTGTACTTAAGTAGTTTTTTTGAGAATTTGTACTTTTTAGAGTAGTGTTTAAAATCTGTAATTTTACTTTTACTTAAGTATGATTTGCCTAAAGTATTGTACTTCGCTACATTTTAAATCATATGCGTTACTGAGTAAAAAATAAATATATAAATAAATGCAACGAAAAAAGAAAAAGGAAACCGCGCCCGGAAGCCACGTCACTGCATCAGCAGCGTGAGAAAAATCTGCGGTAAACTTGTCTATTTACTGTTGCTGAAGTTGGATTTATCGCCGGAGTTTAGGAGGTTTATCAGCAAAATGCCTGTCAACCCCAGCAATGACAAGGTAAGCTACTGTAAAGACAAGGTAAGCGATATAAAGATCCTTACGATGCGGCAATAAAGCAGCGCGCGCATGATATGATACAGACCGTGATGGATGCGGGGAGACTTTTCTACCGAGTCCATCAGCAGCGCGCACTTTATTTCTGTTCTAGTTACCTATCTATCTTTCTATTTTTGTTTTCATCTGCACCAGGGCCCGCGGTAACTTTATCACATGCTGCTTAGTGTTTCCTTACCTGCAACTCTTTATTTTACAAATTATATATATATCATGAGGAACTGTATGCTTCTCGAGCTTTATGAGAAATGTCTTTATGAGAATTCATGTCTTTTCAGGTGCACTCAGAGGACAATCGCCTGTTATATCATGGCATTTAGTTTTTGATTGTCAGCGTGATGTAGGCCTTTGTAATAATATTTCTACAATATAGTTATAATGACATGTTTACATGATCAAACTGGAGTGCAACTTAAGCAAAACCAACACTAAAACCATTTTAAAATTTGTTTGTTTTTGTAGTTTGGGCCAAAACAAATGTTTGTTGCATTTTTAAATGTTTAAGTTCATTTGATCGACTATATACAATTCAGTGGATATTATCAGGTGACCTCCAATTAAACTGCTGAAACATCTCCAGAATAATCAGTGGAAACAGAATTTACCTGAGCTCAATTTAGAGCTTCACGCCAAAGGCTGTGAATACTGATGTACATGTGATGTTTCAGCTTTTTTTTTTTTTAAATAAATTTGGAACTATTTCAAAAACTCTTTTTTCACATTGTCATTATGGGGGATTGTGTGTAGAACTTTGAGAAAATAAATGAATTTAATCCATTTTGGAATAAGGCTGTGTAACATAAAAAAATTTGGAAAAAGGGAAGTGCTATGAAGATATATTTTAAAAATATATAGTATGTCAAATGATCTGATCTCTCTGTGGTCTGTTGTCAGACTCCTTGTGCAAACAAAAATCTTTCAGAATAATTACAATTTATAGTAAAATGTATTTGAAAACATAGACGTACTATTGAAAATTAATACTTTAATTCATAAGAGTCATACTTCTGTGGTTATTTTGGTTTAAGTAACCTAAAGTAATACTAAAGTAGTGTAATGCATTTCTGACATATTAATATTGTAATGTAACTAAATACAAAAAAGAAATGACAGTAAATTTTAATATATTGTATTACAACCTTGTAATATAATGTACAAGGTTGTTTTTACAGCATCGATGTTGTAATGTAATTGCAATACATTCAGTTAAATTGACTTAAGCATTCATTTAGTTGTTCAAGTGTTAAATTAGTTTAAAAAATGGTGTAACCACTAGTGCCTTCAGTAGCAACAGGCTATAGCACAGAAATTCCATTGAAAATACTGAGGTAAAGTCTAGATCGGATATGCAGCCGGCCGGTTGTGCACTATGCACATCAATATAGCAGCATTTTTTATGACGCTGTATAACAATAGGCAACGCGGTGGCTCAGTAGGTAGTGCTGTCACCTCACAGCAAGAAGGCGCTGGTTCGAGCCTCGGCTGGGTCAGTTGGCATTTCTGTGTGGAGTTTGCATGTTCTCCCCGCGTTTGCGTGGGTTTCCTCCGGGTGCTTCCCCACATGTCCAAAGACATGCAGTACAGGTGAATTGGGTGCGCTCAAAATTGTCTGTAGTGTATGAGTGTGAATGAGTGTGTATGAGTGATGGGTTGCAGCTGGAAGGGCATCTACTGTGCAAAACATGTGCTGGATAAGTTGGTGGTTTATTCCGCTGTGGCGACCCCGGATTAATATAGGGACTAAGCCGAAAAGAAAATGAATGAATGTATAACAATAGTGAATATTTTTACAGTACTGTGATGGTTGGGTTTAGGGTTAGGGTGGGGGTAGGCTAGGATTTAAAAGATACAATTTATTGGGTAATTTAATAGATAATACTGAATACAACTACTGTTTTTACGTTACTGTGACAGTTGAGTTTAGGGTTAGGGTGGGGGTAGACGTTAATAAAATGCAACTAATGTGAAGTTTAATAAATAATATAAATAATTCTCGTTAACTTCCGGCCGCAACTGTATCCGATAGCAACAACCAAAATACTGGGGTAAAACAAACAATTATATTTTAAAGACATGACGGGGGGAAATGAACTTTAATGCAGTGCTTCTTGTCCGATCTGAGACTCACTTCATATCGTATATCTAACAGGCAGTGAAGATCGATTATTTTTAAAGAAACGTGACAATTTTGAAATGGAGAGACAGTTCATCAGAAGCATTTGGGCTGCCTGGCTAAAAATTAAATGTCTGTGTGCATACAGCTTATTTAGCTAACACAGCAGATGTTGCATTAGAATTTGTGAATTTGTATAAATTGTTAAATAGGATAATCTGTAAAATATTTTAAATAATTATATAATTTTTGTTATTGGTCTTTAATTTTTAAAGTTACTTATACAAATAAAAACAACTGATTGAAGATTTATATCGTCTTGTCCCTTTTGAGAAAGTTACTCTTTACTTTTTACTCATGAGTACATTTTTAATGAGTTATTTTTTACTTTTACTTGAGTAGATTTTTAGACATGTAACTTTACTTTTACTTAAGTAAATTTTTTTGTAAGTAACAGTACTTTTACTTGAGTAGAAGATTTTATTACTCTTTCCACCTCTGCTGGGTCCTTAGTTCGTTGAATTGTTTTGTTTTCTCACTACAATCGATCTGCTCAATCGAGCAGAGACCACCTCATTCAGGCGATCTCGGAGCGATTGATTTGGCGCTGATTTGAGCGCGATTCCTGGACTCTCATATGCCAAACGAACCGCGCTAACGGGGGGGGAAAGAGACAGATTTCGAAACAAACGTCTATGTGTGAAAGCACCCTAAGACTGTATTTGCACGCAATTGACAGACAGTCGCAGCCAAACTTTTGTGACAAGGCAGCACTGGCCCGATCGGGCCAGTGACCATTCTGTACACTGGCCCGAGCGTCTCTCATGCTGGCCCCGGGCCATCGGGCAGTCCTTATTTTCGAACCCTGTAGTGATTGAATATTTACTCGCGGGGAGGAGTTTCCTCATCTCAGCTCATATACTTACAGGGACACACAAACAGTCTATTCGGAGAGAAATAAAATGCACATAAATTATTTAAACGTAAAACCGGAAAAACCGCAATTCACAAGCGCGTATTGAACCGTGGATGTCGTACCGAACGGTTCAATATTGTATTGAGAATTGTGGCATCTCTAATATATATATATATATATATATATATATATATATATATATATATATATATATATATATATATATATATATATATATATATATATATATATATATATATATATATACACACACTCACACACACATAACGGCTACTTTATTATGTACACCTGTCCAATTGCTTGTTAACTCAAATTTCTGATCAGCCAATCACATGGCAGCAACTCAATGCATTTAGGCATGTAGACATGGTCAAGATGATCTGCTGCAGTTCAAACCGAGCATCAGAATGGGGAAGAAAGGTGATTTAAGTGACTTTGAACGAGGCATGGTTGTTGGTGCCAGACGGGCTGGTCTGAGTATTTCAGAAACTGCTGATCTACTGGGAGTGAAAATCTACTGGGACACACGCACAACCATCTCTAGGGTTTACAGAGAATGGTCCGAAAAAGAGAAAATATCCAGTGAGCGGCAGTTCTGTGGGCGCAAATGCCTTGTTGATGCCAGAGGTCAGAGGAGAATGGCCAGACTGGTTTCAGCTGACAGAAAGGCAACAGTAACTCAAATAACCACTCGTTACAACCGAGGTCTGCAGAAGAGCATCTCTGACTACACAACACGTCCAACCTTGAGGCAGATGGGCTACAGCAGCAGAAGACCACACTGGGTGCCACTCCTGTCAGCTAAGAACAGGAAACTGAGGCTACAATTCACACAGGCTCACCAAAATTGTACAATAGAAGATTGAAAATATGTTGCCTGGTCTCGATTTTTGCTGCGACATTCGGATGGTCGGGTCAGAATTTGGCACCAACAACATAAAAGCATGAATCCATCCTGCCTTGTATCAACGGTTCGGCTGGTGGTGGTGGTGGTGTAATGGTGTGGCGGATATTTTCTTGGCACCCTTTGGGCCCATTAGTACCAATTGAGCATCGTGTCAACACCACAGCCTACCTGAGTATTGTTGCCAACCATGTCCATCCCTTTACGACCACAGTGTACCCATCTTCTGATGGCTACTTCTAGCAGAATAACATGGCATGTCATAAAGCGCAAATCATCTCAGACTGGTTTCTTGAACATGACAATGGGCCCTATCATACACCCAGCACAATGCAGCGCAAGGTGCAACGCAAATGTTGTTTGCTAGTTTCAGCTGGACGCAAGAGTCGTTTTGACGTTTTTCTCCACGCTGTTTAAATAGCAAATGCATTTGCGCTCATATGCACCCATATGTCTAAAAAAGGAAGTGTGTTAAGGCGCATTGCTGGTGCGTTGCTATTTTGAGAAACTAAAATAGACTGCACAATAGACCAGCTGAGAGGAGGTCTAAAGTCCAGCGCAGAGTGCGTTAGATGTGCACCTCGCTTAAACATTGCTTAATACACACAGGATGTAGAACAATACGCAAATATCTTTACAAATGAAAAAGAATTAAAGGATTAAAATATTACAAAAATTATTATTTTCTACATAAATATAAAAACTATTGCTTTCATGCGTTCATCTCTGGGGGCTTTTTTAGTTTATTCATGACAATTTGCTTTTGTATAATGTTATTAGTAGTAGAATTATTGTTTATTATATGCATATTTATATTTGTTTTATTAAAAACAAGCTTTGCCCACCTGTCAGGTTTTAGAGCATATGAGGCATAGCATGTGTATTTGGAAATGTGTTTTTTTTTTTTACCACACTTCATTATTATTGTTCATTTATTCGTTTGCTGGAAATTAGAACTGAATTTAAAAATAGTTTTGAAACAAATCTTTGCGCTTAAACTAAATCAATTATGTAGACTAATGGATGTCTGTGCGTACAACACCTTTCCTTATCCACGGAAGAGAGTGAAAGTGAAAGTAAAGAATGAGGAGGCTCATTCTCTCGCTGTAGATGCTCTGTTTAACTGTTATCTTGCTAGTGAAGTGCTCAGTTTTTCCACTTACAAAGTCTGCCATGTAAACAGCAAATGCGCTATGGCGCGACGCAACTGACTCTTAAAGGGAATGGGAGATGAGGCTCTGATAGGTTTATTCTCAAAACACACCTATAACTCATTAAGAGAATAAGCACAACCCTGTTAGACCATGCGCCGTGGCGCAAAGTGGAATTTTCCATCCTTAAAATAGCAAAAGTGGATTCTGACACGCCCTTAATGCTTTTGCGCCCTGCGCTTTGGACATTGCGCCTAGATCGCTAAAATAGGATGAGTTCACTTTACTCAAATGGCCTCCATAGTCACCAGAACTCAATCCAATAGAGCACCTTTGGGATGTGGTGGAACAGGAGATTCACATCATGGAATTCCTCTCTGAGGAATATTTCCAGTACCTTGTTGAATTTATGCCATGAAGCATTAAGGCAGTTCTGAAGGCAAACGGGGGTCTAACCCGGTACTAGTAAGGTGTACCTATTAAAGTGGCCGGTGAGTGTGTGTGTGTGTGTGTGTGTGTGTGTGTGTGTGTGTGTGTGTGTGTGTGTGTGTGTGTGTGTGTGTGTGTGTATAGATATACAAACTCAACACTTTATTACATTTACATTTACAGTGCTTAACATATACGAGTACACCCCTCATTTAAATTATTATTTTCTATAGGAAGCTTTATATATGTATATTTTTAAATCAATTTATTTACTTTTTTTCCCCCCCAGAATATTTTCAGTACCAGTTTTTCCTACATACTGTATATATACGTTATATAGTTTATAGGAAAACTGGTACTGAAGTATTCTGGAAAAAAGTAAATAAACAGATTTTTAAAAAATGACCTTGCTGAGAGCACGATTGTGCTTTTGTGTGCTTGAGCGAGGCACTTAACCTGGGGTTACTGCTGCTGTAATTAGTGCAGGGTAAGTCACTGTGTGTGAAAAGTAAGAAACTTACAGTTACGATACTGGGCTGTAAAGTTGATGTGGGTGTTTTCCTTTCCCTCAAGAACACACACACATGCACACACAGTTTTAGACAACCACAAAGGTGCTTATAGAAGCTGACCAAACACCCTTCAGTCAAAATAACTGCACATCTGTGAGCTGTTATACAGAGAGAGAGAGAGAGAGAGAGAGAGAGAGGGGGGGTGCTGAGGGATGGTGTATATAATTTTGACATTAAGACATAAAAATAAAAATGCTTATTTCACGGTTTGCTGGAACACTTGATTCTGACTGCTCCTTTGTTGCATTCAGTGGTCAGATACTGTATAAAGGTGATCACACATCACACATTTTATAATAAATCATGTAGTAAACACAACAAAAAACCTTATATTTTAAATATATTGTATAGATATATCTATCATACTTATTCTTATGTATCTACTTGGAGTACACATCTCTAAATATAATATCTATTACATTATAATGTTTTATACGGCTGGAAGGGTACGGCTGGAAGGGTATCCGCTGAACATATGCCAGAGAAGTTGGCGATTCATTCCGTTGTGGCAACCCCTGATAAATCAGGCACTAAGCCGAAGGAAAATTAATGAATAAATATTATAATGTATGTTTAGTATGATCCAAACAGACAAAAATCTAAAGAATTATAAATTATGAAGATATTTTTAAGGAGATATAATTTGCTTTCTATTTTATTACAATTACTGGTTTTTAACAAAAATACACTAGGGGGCAGTATGACGCCAACAACTTTTGTTCCTTTTCACATTAATGATATTTGCAGGCAGTTCTTTGCTCATTCTGAATTCTGAAATGTACAACAAAACATACTCTAAGTAACGCATTTCAGATTAGCAAAAATGTCGACAGCGCCCTCAAGTGGATTACGAAATGTACAACAAAACGAACCCTTAGTAACATATTTGAGATTGTGAAAATGTAGTCAGCGCCCTCAAGTGAATTATGAAATGCACAACAAAACGAACCTTAAAAATGAACCTGAATGATTTGCCCTCTAGTGGATTTATTATTTGAGCCGTGCAACAAAACATACCCGGAGCAACATATTTTACGCTTCACAAAAAAAAATAACGTAGGCTGACGCACGCATTTCCAATGAACCTGGGCTGTAATTACCATAAAAATAACCACAATAGCTCTTTTGTTATTCTTTATCTGTGTTATATACATAAATTAATTGCTGTCATGTTCGCTTACCCCTATCCAGGTTTTTTTTTTTGCAATAATGACCATCTAACGGTACATTATGTTATATTTAGCATGTAAAGTCTACTTGAGCAGTACTTGCAACAACTTTTGTTCCTCTTCACATTAATGATTTTTACAGGCACATATTATCCACGAATAAAGGATTATTTTCATGCAATTCTTTGCACAACACCAAATAAATACCACAAAAAAACTTAACAGTGTTTAAAAATGTAGACAGCGCCCTCTAGTGAAATCTAAGTTATACAACTAAACATACCCTAAGTAACGTATTTCAGATTCGCAAAAATAGTCAGTGCCCTCTAGCAAATTCTGAAATGTACAACAAAAAAAACTCTAAGCAATGTACTTTATACTCACAAAAATGTAGACAGCACCCTCTAGTGGAATTATTATTTGAGGCATGCAACAAAACATACCCGGAGCAACACATTATCAACACATTATCAACTTTTGCAGTAATGACCATCTGATGTTACATTATGTTATACAGTATTTAGCATGTAAAGTCAACTTAAGAAGTATGACGCCAACAACTTTTATTCCTTTTCACTATAATGATATTTAAAGTCACATATTATCCATGAATAAAGGACTATTTACGTGCAGTTCTTTGCACAACAGCAAAAAAAACCACAAAACTTGTAATGGAATACCTAAATACCCTATACGTTTGTCACCTATCTATCTCCATACGGACAACTTTTCTGCCATCTTCAATTTGCTTGATAGCTTCACTTGTACAATGTACCACAAAACGTACCCTAAGTAACGTAAAAATGTAGACAGCGCCCTCTAGTGAAATCTAAGTTATACAACTAAACATACCCTAAGTAACGTATTTCAGATTTGCAAAAATAGTCAGCGGCCTCTAGTGGATTCTGAAAAGTACAACAACATACCCTAAGGTACATATTTTAGATTTGCAAAAATAGCGCCCTATATTGAATTTTGAAATGTACAACAAAACGCACCCTAAGTAACATATTTCCAATCGGCAAAAATGTAGTCAGCGCCCTCTAGTGGATTCTAAATTGTACAACAAAATGTACAATAACATATTTCAGATTTGCAAAAATAGTCAGCGCCCTCTAGTGGATTCTGAAATGTACAACTAAACGTACCCTAAGTAACATATTTCCAATTTGCAAAAATATAGACAGCGCCCTCCATTGGACTTTGAAATGTACAACAAAACGTACCCTAAGTAACATATTTTCAATCGGCAAAAATGTAGTCAGCGCCCTCTAGTGGATTCTAAATTGTACAGCAAAATGTACACTAAGTAACATATTACAGATTTGCAAAAATATAGTGAGCGCTCATTTTGAATTCTGAAATGTACAACAAAATGTACCCTAAGTAACATATTTCCGATTTGCAAAAGTATAGACAGTTCCCACTAGTGAATTCTAAATTGTATAACAAAATGTACCCTAAGTAACATATTTCCGATTTGCAAAAAAATATAGACAGCGCACTCTAGTGGATTCTGAAATGTACAACAAGACGTACCCTAAGTAACATATTTCCAATTTGCAAAAATATAGACAGCGCTCACTAGTGAATTCTAAATTGTACAACAAAACATACCCTAAGGTACATATTTTAGATTTGCAAAAATAGCGCCCTATATTGAATTCTGAAATGTACAACAAAATGTACCCCAAGTAACATATTTCCAATTTGCAAAAATGTAGTCAGCACCCTCTTGTGGATTCTTAAATGTACAACAAAATGTACCCTAAGTAACGTCTTTCAGATTTGTAAAAATAGCGCCCTATAGTGAATTCTGAAATGTACAACAAAATGTAGCTTAAGCAACATATTTCCGATTTGCAAAAATATAGACTGCGCTCCTTTTAGATTCTGAAATGTACAACAAAATGTAGCTTAAGCAACATATTTCCGATTTGCAAAAATATAGACTGCGCTCCTTTTAGATTCTGAAATGTACAACAAAATGTACCCTAGGTAACATTTTCCAATTTGCACAAAATATAGACAACGCCCACTAGTGGATTCTAAATTGTACAACAAAATGTATGCTAAGTAACTTATTTCAGATTCGCAAAAATTGTGCGCTCTAGTGAATTTTGAAATGTACAACAAAACGTAGCTTAAGTAACATATTTCCTATTTGTAAAAATATAGACAGCGCTCCTTTTGCATTCTGAAATGTACAACAAAATGTGCCGGTAACACTTTATAATAACTACACACTATGAACCATTTATAAAGCATTAGCAAATAGTGAAATAATAATCTGTTAAGCATTATCTCTACATTAATAAACGTTAGTAAGCAGTTTATAACTGCAGCTACAAATGCAGTATTCTTGACTTACAACCACATTTATAATGTGCTTAATAGTTGTACTTTCATACTTTGCTAACGATTTATTTTTCATTACTAAATTAAGTATTGCATTATTAACAAACCAGTTATTTAAGCATATTAGTTGTTTTTTTGAGATCATTCAGAATAAGTTAGTAAATGATTAATAAAATGTTCAAATTAACATTTATAATTCTTATTAATCAGGCATATATTAATAGTTAATAATGCATTTATTAACATACAAATTAACTCAACTTCATCCAGTTTTTTGACCTAATCTAAAGTGAGGACTATTTATGCTTTATAAATCCCTTATAAATGACAAATAAATGCTCAGTTATATTCTAAACAGGAAAAAAGAACATAAACGACTTTATTCATTTATATTTGTTTGAAGATACATAAATGAAACTGTATCAAATAAAAAATAAATCTTTGCAACCTTACCTAAAATAAAATTACTGTACAGTTTAAACATTGCATCCTATTATAGTGTTAAATTATTATATTGTTGTTCCAATATATGTTGTTCCATCCAATTGTATGTCGTATTTTGACACTTCTGTTATTCAGCAATGTTTAAACTTTACAGTCATTTTACTTTTTAGATAAGATTGCAATGATTATTGTTCATTTGATATTGAGCCTTTAATTGTCATTTATAAGGGATTTATAAAGCATAAATAGTCCTCACTTTAGATTAGGTCACAAAACTGCATTAAGTTGAGTTAATAAAGCATTTATTGACATACATAGTAACCATTACTACATGCCCGATTAATAAGATATATAAACGTTAATTTCAATAGTTTATTAATCATTTACTAACTCATTCTGAATGATCTTAAAAACTTCCAACTACTCTTGAATGCAAATGGTTTGTAAATAATGCAATACTTCAGTTAGTAATGAAAAATCTACCAGTCACAAAGTATGAAGGTACAATTATTAAGCACATTATAAATGTGGTTATAAATCAAGAATACTGCATTTGTAGCTGCAGTTATAAACTGCTTACTAACGTTTATTAATGTAGAGATAATGCTTAACAAATAATGAATTTACTAGATGCTAATGCTTAATAAATGATTCATAGTGTGTAGTTATTATAAAGTGTTACCAATGTGCCCTAAGTAACATATTTCAAATTTGCAAAAATATAGAGAGCGCCCATTAGTGAATTCTAAATTGTACAACAAAATGAACACTAAGTAACATATTACAGATTCGCAAAAATGTAGTCAGCGACCTCTAGTGGATTCTGAAAAGTACAACAAAACGTACCCTAAGTAACATTTCAGACTTGCAAAAATATACAGTGCTCACTAGTGAATTCTAAATTGTACAATAAAACGTACCCAAGTAACATTTCAGATTCGCAAAAAAAAAGTCAGCGCCCTCTAGTGAATTCTGAAATGTACAACAAAACAAACTCTAAGCAAACTATTTCATACTTACAAAAATGCAGACAGCACCCTCTAGTGGAATTATTATTTGAAGCATGCAACAAAACATACCCGGAGCAACACATTTTTCGCTTTATAAAAAAAAAAATGTAAGCACAAATTTCCAATGAGCTTTGCAAAAATATAGTGAGCGCTCATTTTGAATTCTGAAATGTACAACAAAATGTACCCTAAGTAACATATTTCCAATTTGCAAAAATATAGACAGCACCCACTAGTGAATTCTAAATTGTATAACAAAACGTACCCTAAGTAACATATTTTCCGATTTGCAAAAAAATGTAGTCAGCGCCCTCTAGTGGATTCTGAAATGTACAACACAACGTACCCTAAGTAACATTTCAGACTTGCAAAAATATAGACAGTGCTCACTAGTGAATTCTAAATTGTACAACAAAACGTATCCAAGTAACATTTCAGAATTCACTAGAGGGCGCTGATTTTTTTTTTTTTGCGAATCTGAAATGTACAACAAAACAAACTCTAAGCAACGTATTTTATACTCACAAAAATGTAGACAGCACCCTCTAGTGGAATTATTATTTGAGGCATGCAACAAAACATACCCGGAGCAACACATTTTCCGCTTTATAAAAAAAAAATGTAAGCACAAATTTCCAATGAGCTGGTCTGCAATTACCATAAAAATAACCGCTATAGCTCTTTGTTATTCTTTATCTGTGTTATACACATATACTCGTTGCTGGAGTGTCCCGCTCACCCCAAACTAGGTTTATTTTTGCAATAATGACCATCTAACAGTATATTATGTTATATTTAGCATGTTAAAGTCAAGATCTCATTTTCTCGCAGCAAACTATTTCTGTCTTTCACTCTCTCCGTTACAAACACCATCACTAGTCTAAACTCACTAATGCTCTGCTTACATTACAGAGCAGAACACGCCGTTTCAGTCCGGATGAAGAATGAAGGTCAGTCTATGTGTGTGTGTGTGTGTGTGTGTGTGTGTGTGTGTGTGTGTGTGTGTGTGTGTGTGTGTGTGTGTGTGTGTGCATTTTGAAGCGTTCCAGTACGTCTAATGCACATAATTAAGCGACGACTTTAATCCTACAAAGTACAGGCTCGCTTACACAGACATGTGAATGTATACAGTAAGACTCATTGATGTGAAGGACATAAACACTTCTGCTTTCCCACACTCACACACACACACACTGAGTCTGATGCACTGCTCAATGTCTCATCTCCTCTCCATCTGATGCATTCATTTCACATGTGCGCGCTTTTATGAAACACACACGCATAAACGCCGATGGATTTGGCCCTCGCTCACATAGTTAAGAAAGTCCTGTGAAAACAGTCGTAAACACAGTCGGTGCTGCGAGACGTAACGTATAAACAGAACAGCTCATTTATAAGCGCTAACCGGAGAGTGCTCGGTTTACAGTGACGCGCAGCTTATATGGTCAGCGCCGCACTTCTAGACTGTTTTATCACTGCATTCATTTACTTTTTAACACAGATAATTCTTGCTTTAGTTCTAGTTGTTGACGTGTTGAAAATGGTAATGAAGAGATTTTTAGCTGAGAGTGTATGTACTGACTAAACGATACCTTGAGGCTTTGTGATAAATTTTGAATTATTAAAAGTGTTTTGAACACGTCATGTTTTTCCCTGAGAATGATATGTCTAAAAGAGATGTTGACATGGAATTGAACCAGATTTTGGTAACCCCCCAAACAACACAGACATAAAAATAAACTAAACAAACAAATCTGAAAAATGAGTTGAAATGACACAAGGAGAAAGTCCTGAACTACACTCTCAGAAATAAAGGTACAAGAGCTGTCACTGGGGTGGTACCTTTTTGAAAGGTACATATTTGTACTTAAAGGGTCCTTATTAATACCTCAAGGGTACATATTAGTACCTAAGAAGTACAAAAGAGTACCTCTTAAAATTCTTAGGTACTAATATACAGGCAGTGCAGAATTATTAGGCAAATTAGTATTTTGACCACATCATCCTCTTTATGCATGTTGTCTTACTCCAAGCTGTATAGGCTCGAAAGCCTACTACTAATTAAGCATATTAGGTGATGTGCATCTCTGTAATGAGAAGGGGTGTGGTCTAATGACATCAACACCCTTTATCAGGTGTGCATAATTATTAGGCAACTTCCCTTCCTTTGGCAAAATGGGTCAAAAGAAGGACTTGACAGGCTCCGAAAAGTAAAAAATAGTGAGATATCTTGCAGAGGAATGCAGCACTCTTAAAATTGCCAAGCTTCTGAAGCGTGATCATCGAACAATCAAGCGTTTCATTCAAAATAGTCAACAGGGTCACAAGAAGCATCTGGAAAAACCAAGGCACAAAATAAACTGCCTATGAACTGAGAAAAGTCAAGCGTACAGCTGCCAAGATGTCAAGATGCCACTTGCCACCAGTTTTGCCATATTTCAGAGCTGCAACATCACTGGAGTGCCCAAAAGCACAAGGTGTGCAATACTCAGAGACTTGGCCAAGGTAAGAAAGGCTGAAAAACGACCACCACTGAACAAGACACACAAGCTGAAACGTCAAGACTGGGCCAAGAAATATCTCAAGACTGATTTTTCTAAGGTTTTATGGACTGATGAAATGAGAGGAAGTCTTGATGGGCCCGTGGCTGGATCGGTAAAGGGCAGAGAGCTCCAGTCCGACTCAGACGCCAGCAAGGTGGAGGTGGAGTACTGGTTTGGGCTGGTATCATCAAAGATGAGCTTGTGGGGCCTTTTCGAGTTGAGGATGGAGTCAAGCTCAACTCCCAGTCCTACTGCCAGTTTCTGGAAGACACCTTCTTCAAGCAGTGGTACAGGAAGAAGTCTGCATCCTTCAAGAAAAACATGATTTTCATGCAGGACAATGCTCCATCACATGCGTCCAAGTACTCCACAGCGTGGCTGGCAAGAAAGGGTCTAAAAGAAGAAAAACAATTGACATGGCTTCCTTGTTCACCTGATCTGAACCCCATAGAGAACCTGTGGTCCATCATCAAATGTGAGATTTACTAGGAGGGAAAACAGTACACCTCTCTGAACAGTGTCTGGGAGGCTGTGGTTGCTGCTGCACACAATGTTGATGGTGAACAGATCAAAACACTGACAGAATCCATGGATGGCAGGCTTTTGAGTGTCCTTGCAAAGAAAGGTGGCTATATTGGTCACTGATTTGTTTTTGTTTTGTTTTTGAATGTCAGAAATGTATATTTGTGAATGTTGAGATGTTATATTGGTTTCACTGGTGAAAATAAATCATTGAAATGGGTATATATTTGTTTTTTGTTAAGTTGCCTAATAATTCTGCACAGTAATAGTCACCTGCACACACAGATATCCTCCTAAAATAGCTCAAACTAAAAACAAACTAAAAACTACTTCCAGAAATATTCAGCTTTGATATTAATGAGTTTTTGGGTTCATTGAGAACATGGTTGTTGTACAATAATAAAATTAATCCTCAAAAATACAACTTGCCTAATAATTCTGCACTCCCTGTATACCTTTGAGGTACCAGTATATACCCTTTAAGTACAAATATGTACCTTTCGAAAAGGTACCACCCCAGTGACAGTACCTTTATTTCTGAGAGTGTACTGAAATGTATTTAATACTTTATATAAAAGGCTGCTTTGGTTATAGCAGCTTAAAAGACGCCTCTCATGTGGAGAATGAAGTCACGTGCATTGCTCAGGTGTGAGTTTTTCACAGACTTCAACAGTGTAAAAATCTTGATGGTTCTGTGGGTCTCGTCTATCAAAGCTGAGCTTTAATTTGTATTTTCTATAGGATTCAAGTCAGGTGATTGGCTGGGCCATTCTACAGCTTGATTTTCTTTCTCTGAAAGCAATTGAGAGTTTCCTTGGCTGTGTTTTGGATCATTGTCTTGCTGAAATGCCTACTCTGGTTTCATCCTTATCCTCCTGCTAATGTAGATGTTGGACCGAAGCAGCTGATATTCATTTACAATGAGGAAGGGCAGAGGGTTGCTGAAGAACTACTGAGAGATTTCAGAAAAATGGTGACGTATGCAATACTTATTTCCCCTGCAGTGTTTTAAGCAGTTTTAAAACCATTTAAGGTCAATATTATTAGCTCGGTTAAGCAAAATGTTTTTCAATTTTCTACAGACTGAACCACTGCTATACAATTAATTGCCTAATTAACATAGTAAAGCCCTTAAATGTCACTTTAAGCTGAAGTAGTATCTTGAAAAATATCTAGTAAAATATTATGTATTGTAGGGCTGTGTGCTTAATCGAAATCGAATTGCAATCGCAATTTGAAATGTTGTGATTAGCCAATCGCAAGAGGCTAATCTTAAGGCTAATAATGAGATATGAAATATGTATTATTTAATTTCACACGAAAGCACACTTTCGTTCTGCCCAATCAGAATTGTGCAACCGAACTATGCAGAACCCCCACAATAAAAAGCAAACAAACAGGAAAGCGTGGGAAGATGGCATCTGCCGCTTCCGAAGCATTAATAGACTAATTTAATATCAAAGAATACCAAAACCTCAATAATATGGGAATATTTTGGTTTCAAAGTCACAGACACTGAACAAAAACAGGAAATCTGTAAGTGTAATTCTGTAATTTGTTGCCACAGCACGAGGAAATACAACAACTAGCATCTAAAAAAGCACCACAGGTGGCTATTTGAGGAGTGTCTTGCTAAAAAGTCAACAAAGTATTGCCAGTGACACTCAGGCCCCATTTACACTAATACGTTTTAGTTTTAAAACGCATAAGTTTTGCTACGTTTACGCCATCCGTCCACATCCGCCGAAAACGGGGCGTTTTGGAAACGCTGAAGAGGCCATTTTCATTCTAAAACGCTGCTGCTCTGTGTTAGTGTGGATGGGGGATACGAAGACATCTGAAAATGGAGGCGTGGCTGCAGACATTTGTCTGTCTGATTGGGGCTTTATCCTCAATATTAAGTAGCCTACACATAGTTCAGTCCTGCATCCTCTCCTTGTAAGTTCAGACTTTGCAAGTTTGATATGGAAAACAAACTCCCGAGGACACGTCGGGTAAATCTTCAAAGGGAACAGTGTACTTTATAACCTCATTCACATCAACCTGGCTACAGTGTATCACTTTCTAAACAATAAAATGAAAACATGATATGAGGAACTGCTATTTTCATTCTGATATTAACTTAACAGACACCAAAAATGTTGAAGCGTCGTGTAGCTGCATATTTATATGAGCGTCATCTTCACTGTACTGTATGCATATTTATAACAAAACGGAGCCTATAACATTACTGCCTCCTTTAAGTTTAATTGAAAATACGAAACATATCCTCTCTTTCACTGAATATCAGTTTTAATAATCGATAATGGCCATTATAAAAGTATAACGTACAATAAGTTTATACATTATAGGAAATAGGGCTGCACGCTGGCACAGTGGGTAGCACAATCGCCAAGAAAGTCACTGGTTCGAGCCCCGGCTGTGTCAGTTGGCATTTCTTTGTGGAGTTTGCATGTTCTCCCAGTGTTCGCGTGCGTTTCCTCCGGGTGTTCCGGTTTCCCCCACAGGTCCAAAAATGTGGTATAGGTGAATTGGTGAAAGTGTGCATGGATGTTTCCCAGTGATGGGTTGCAGCTGGAAGGACATCCGCTGCGTAAAACATATGCTGGATTGGTGAAGTTGGTGGTTCATTCCGCTGTGGCGAAATAAATGGAAGCAAATGTGCAGAATCAGTGTCTGTGGTTACATAAATTAATATATAAACTTATCTTTGCACTCAGCCAAAACACGTTATTTGAGAACAAGTAATAGATTCGGGAAGTGAGATGAGATCCAGCGGTAGATCCTTGATGAACATTCCAACGTGCACAACTCTCATCGGCCAGAGTGTGTGTGTGTGTGTGGTTAAGTGATGTGCGTTTTCAGTGGGGTAGTGTGGACGGAGAGTTGTTCAGACACGCTGGGTGAAACACTAGTGTGGATGCCGATCATTTTTATTCTAAAACGCCGTTTTAAAACTAAAACGTATTAGGGCGTACTCACACTATGCTATCCGAACTGTGCCCAGGCCCGTTTCCCGGATCGTTTGAGAAGAGTGAATCGGGCTCAGGCACGGTTCACTTGGCCGGCCCCGGCCCGGCTGGAAGAGGTGTGCCAGAGCGCGGTTCACCTGGGTGCCTCAGCCCGAAACTGAAAGCGAGACGTGACTTTTAAGGGACTGTTTGATATGGATTAATTAATCATTCATACTGTTCAATGAATGCAAACTGTCATAGATTATTAAAGACGCAAACCCCTCACTGCACAACAGCTGCACCTTCAGCAAACCTCCTAATTCCTGCAGCACGAGGACTTTATGATTGTTTATGAGCGTCAAAAGTGGCTGATCTGTTCGGCGACATATTTGACTGCGTGTCACCGAATATCAAACGACTTAAACGATATAACTAAAGAAATCTCCACTGTGCTGAGCGAGAGCGCTTCTTAAACTGAACAGCGCATCATCGATGACGTAAGCGTGCCCTGGCCCGAATGTAATGTGAGTGCGGGCTGTCGGGGGAGACGGGAGGGGGGACAAGCATGCTTTGGCCCGGTTCGAGGCAACTGTACATAGTGTGAGTACACCCTTAGTGTAAACGGGGCCTCAGTCTAGTAGCAAGCAACAGCAAAGTACAATTTCAGAGCTGCTTCAGACATGTTAGCTTGCTGAGTGTTCTGTATTTTTACAATTATTATTTTTATGTTATTGTTAGTTTTGTTATTATTATTGTTTGTTTTGTTTTAGAATAAGCTAAACTATTTTTATACTTGGGTTAAAAATAAATAAACTAAGTTAATATCTTTTCAGTTTGAACTAAAACTCACTGCAGTTTAGCAGTAAGAGGCTACGATACAGATTAATGAGCTGAAGCTTGACTACAAAATTAATTCGCAAATCAAATCAAAATCGCAATATCTGTCCAAAAAATAATCAAATAAAATAAAAAGTAAAAATCTCAATTATATATTTTCCTTAAATGGCAGAGCGGCAAAAAGATAAATTAAATAATTATTAGAAACTTTTTATCAAAACTATTATGTTTAGAAATGTGTTGAAAAATCTTCTTTGTGATAAACAGAAATTTGGGGGGGATACAGGGGGGCTAATAATTCTGACTTCAACTGTATATGGTTTTAAAATAAACACATTTCACTGATCTGAGAGCCTTTAACTACTGTAAACTGTAGGCGACAGAAGTGAACTAGTGTGATGTGTCTGATTTTTTGGCTCCGTTCAGAACAACACAAGAGGCCTGAATCTGGCAATGGAGAAACGCGATCCTTGCTTTCTCAGCCGCGTCACTCTCCATCTGGCTGTCAGAGCTGCGTGTGATTCATTTACATAATGTAAACACCGACTCGCCAACTATTTGACTACTTTTCTGGATGACTAGTCAATTAGCGAAAATGAGTAGCCGTGCAAACTCTACTCAAAACAAATCTGTTCTGAACATGCAGTACTTTTATAGCAATTACACTCAGTTAAATATAAACACGCAGTAATTAATGGTCAAAGAGAGTTATTAAATATGTTCCATATTCCATATAATTCAATTCAAGTTTATTTGTATAGTGCTTTTCACAATAGTTATTGTTTCAAAGCAGCTTTGCAAAAGGTGCACATTATTGCATTACAATCGAATTCGGAAAAGTTAAGGTTACTTGTTACCGTAACTTTATTAGTTACAAATAACTTTAACTAATTAACTAGTAACTATGAGCTTTTAACAGTTGAAGTTATTATATATAAACATAGTTAACCTGCAGTTATAATATATATAGCATATAAGTTTCATTGTGCTGAGTGAATGTATACAAGGCCGGTTACTCACTGAAGCTAAGCAGAAATCTAAAATAAAATAAAATGTAATTAAAATAAAAGAATAAAAATTTAATTAAATTAAAACCAAATAAAGTAATTAAATAAAAAATTAAAGAATATAAAACACAATTTTAAAAAAATTGTATTAAATTAAAATAAAAAAATATATAATAAAAAAAAAATCATAAAAAAGCAAGAAAAATAAATGAGTTAAATGTCTTAAGTGCTATCTAAAAATGCAGAAAGTTGTTTTTCAGGATCAGATGTACTTTAGGCCACTCTATAGTAATTATAATTAGCTTAATTCAATAACAATAGAAGTCAACAGGGTGTAGGCATATACACAGTGAGGTGCACATGTGAGCGTGTGTGTTTGAAATAACACATCGACACACACAACACACACTCAACCGGAATAAGCAAAACCTTTAACCCCAGCCAAAACTCAAGCACATCAATCAAGCCCAACACAGCTGTCAATCAAACCCCAGAGCTGTCAGTCAAAGCAGCAGGGGTCTGGAGATAATGAGTGAAAAGAAGACGATCAATCCAGCGCATGCAGGAAAGTGAAACTGCAATGAGCCGAAGAAAAGATACGGCAGGATAATAGATGGAGAGCGGACAAAAGAGAGCTGCAACTGTGTCTTTATCTGCTGGCCTTTGTCAAGCAAAAAGCGTTCATCTGAATGGCTCTGAACTCAATCAAAATCTCCCTTTTTTCTCTCTGCGTGTCAGTCTGATGGCTGAATAAAACCCCTGAGGATGGAGATTTTCACACAAAGAGACACTTTTCATTCCTTCACACAGGCAAATAATCACAGCAAATCAGTCAGAGAGTAAGTGAAGCTGCTTCTGCTCCACATTTCAGACTCATCTACAAGAGTGTGAATCTATTATACAGAATAAGAGGAAATTATATCAGAATGGGAAAAACTAGCGCTGATAATAATAAACGGTGAGTTGTCTTTAACACTGAAACTACTAGAATTAATAACTATATATATATATATATATATATATATATATATATATATATATATATATATATATATATATATATATATATATATATATATATATTTATTTATTTATTTTTTTTTTTTTTTAAATAACTAATTTCTTATTAAATAACGACAGTACATAATATTTTACTAGATATTTTTCAAGATACTAGTATTCAGCTTAAAGTGACATTTAAAGGCTTAATTAGGTTAATTAGGCAAGTCATTGTACAATGATGGTTTGTTCTGTAGACAATTGAAAACAAACTATTGCTTAAGGGGGCTAATAATATTAACCGTAAAATGGTTTAAAAAAATTAAAAACAGCTTTTATTCTAGCTGAATTAAAACAAATAAGACTTTTTCCAGAAGAAAAAATATCATAGGAAATACTTGCTCTGTTAAACATAATTTAGGAAATATTTAAAAAATTAAAATTATAAACAGATGGGCAAATAATTTTGACTTCAACTGTACACAGGGTTCATACACATTTTTCCTACTAAAATTCCAAGACTTTTCCAGAACTTTCAAGTACATTTTCATGACCTAATGTTTCATGTAATGTCTACATATACATTATAAATAATAAGAAAAACAATGACAATCAAATTCATTACAGCTTATCATAGAACACGCAACAATCTATTTAGTTTAAATTTGTTTTTATATCTATGTAAAATTGATTTTGATAATGCTTGCACAGCACTAACAATGTCAGAGCAAGTTTTTGGCCAATGACAAAGTAAGTAAAGACAACTAACCTATATTAAAGTTAGGGCTGCACAATATATCGCTTCAGCATCGATATCGCCGCGTGTGCATCCGCAATAGTCACATCACAGGATATGAAGTAATTATAGTTTAATAGAGTTTAATCATATTGGAGTAAAAGTTTATCATCTGGGGGATAGTTCACCCCAAAAGTTCTTTTTTTTACCCCAAAAAGTACCATTTTCATTACACCCTTCACTTGTTTCAGACATTTATGAGTTTTCTTTTTTTTTTTTTATTGAACACAAAAAGAAGATAATTGAATAACTCCTATAGTATTAAAACAAGTGAAGTGTGAGTAAATATTGAGTACATTTTAATCTTTGAGTAAACTGTCCCTTTAAGGCCTGTGACTGTGTGAACATTTATCTGGCCACAAGACATTTATTGTAACTTTAATAAAGATTAAATAATCTACAGTGAAGACTCTGCAGTGTTGATTATTCAATATCTGTACCTGAATAGTGACTTTCATTCACTTATGTCTTTACTATATTTTATTTATCTATACTTGTAATTTATTTGTTATATATTATTTGAGATTCACTCCTCTACAAAATCCCCCCAATCAATCCAAATAAACCTGTTAAATCATCTGGTGAAAATGTATTCACATTGCAATATACTGTATATCACAGAAATACAAAATTTACAGATATTTGTTAAACTAATTTCCATGACTTTTCCAAAGCTTTGTGGGTTATTCTGACTTTCCAAAACTTTTCAAGGCCTGGAAAATGCCATGTCAAAATTCCATGACTTTTCCAGGTTTTCCATGACCGTATGAACCCTGTGTACATTCAAAGCTTCAACTGAGATATTAAAATTGAGCTATGAATGTCTGTCATCATGTTTAAATAAAAAAAAGTCATCACCCTAAAAATAGGATCTTTGTGGTAATACAGCCTATAAATTAATTGTTAGGTTACATTAGACCACCCACGAATGTTTGAAACTCACTTTTATTTTCACTTTTAAAAGCAGGGGAGAAGGCTTTTTCAATTTATAATTAAGACATGTTTTCAAGAAAAATAAACAAAAAACTATTTTAAATCTATAAAGTGGCTTAAAAATAATGCAATGTAAGCAAAATAGTGTGAAAATGTGACATTTAAAATAGGCTAAAATGTCATTTTGTGCAGTTTTTTTGCAAAGTTTTTTGCAAAACGTGCTATTTTGAAAATAAAATAAAATAAAATAAAATAAAGTAAACAAATTTCTTTCAGCGTGCTCCCCTCTTTATCAGGAGTTACCACAGTAGAATGATCTGGAAAAGTAAAATAAAGTAATAAAATTTAATTAAATTTTAATAATAATAAAACAAAAATAAAATGCTTCACTTTCATTCAGTGGAATGATAAAAACACATTTATTTATTTATTAAATAAAATAATAATAATAATAATAATAAAAAAAATAAATAAAAATAAATGAAATAAAATAAAGTTTATCACTTTCTTTCAGCTTGCTCTCTTCTTTATCAGGGGTTGCCACAGTAGAATGATCTGGAAAGCAAAATTAAAGTAAAATAAAATAAAATAAAACGCCTCTCTTTCTTTCAACCTAAACAAAAAATAATAACAATAATGGTGGCGCAATGGGTAGTGACGTGTGTGAATGAGAGTGTATGGATGAAAGTGTATGGAAGTTTCCCAGTGATGGGTTGGGTCTGGATGGGCATCTGCTGCGTAAAACATGTGCTGGATAAGTTGGCGGTTGATTCCGCTGTGGTGACCCCAGATAAATAAAGGGACTAAGCTGAAAAGAAAATGAATAAATGAATGAATGATAAATATATAATTAAAATATAAAATAAATAAAATAAAAATAAAATACCTCATATTCTTTCAGTTAAAAATGTAATAAAAAATAAATAATAATAATAATAATAATAATAATAATAATTAAATACATAAAAAAATTCAAAATAAAATAAAATACCTCTGTTTCAGGTCGCTTCCTACTTGATCAGGACACACCACAGCGAAATGATAAAAAAAATATATATATATAATAATAATAATAAATAATAATAATAATAATAAAATAAAAAAATAAAAATAACAAACCAAAACAAAATTTAATTAATTAAAAAAATTAAGAAACTTTAAGTTCCATGGAGCTATGATGCTGCTATTTTGGTTAAAACCTTAATATACTTCATGACTGACTAGCTTAAAAATTAGCTTCATATTTTTTATTACATCAAAAAGGTTTTGTGCTGTTAAGTCTAATTGACAGCATGCCAGTAATGCATTTTAAGAACCAACAAGGACTCATTCCTTATATTGGCAGACAGAAGCAGCACGCATCACATCTGCACTCAGAACAGCCTGACAGTGTCTCTGCTTTCATGGCCGTCTGTTTGCACGACTCCTCGCTCAGACTTCTGCAACTGTCTGTTATGTAAATACACAAAATTCCACTCATATCTGGAGGGAAACGGCGTCTGCAGCTCCAACTGATTCTGACTTCTGGTAAAAACAGTCTGTTCCGTTAATTAGCTGCTGCAGTGATAACCTTGCTTTTAATTCACTAGAAGCTTTTAAAGAGCTAAAGTCACTGCAGGTAACAGAGTAAAATAAATGAACCAACAGTGCTTCTGTAGTTAATTTAGATTTTTTCCCTAAAATCTTATATTTAAATACGCAAATGAGGCTTTCTTTAAACAAATATGCGGCAATTGGCATACATTTATAGCAAAAAATAAATGAACATTGGATGAGAAGTCAGGTTCAAATGAATAAATGAATGAATTTATTTATTTATTGATTGATTGATTGATTGGCTGGCAGCATGGTGCCTCGGTGGTTAGCACTGTCACCTCACAGCAAGAAGGGCGCTGGTTCGAGTCCTGGCTGGGCCAGTTGGCATTTCTGTGTGGAGTTTGCATGTTCTCCCCATGTTGGTGTGGGTGTTCTCCGGGTGCTTCGGTTTCCCCCACAGTCCAAACCCATGCGCTATAAGTGAATTGAATAAACTAAATTGGTCGTAGTGTATGTGTGTGAATGAGTGTGTATGGGTGTTTCCTGGTAGTGGGTTGCGGCTAGAAGGCCATCCACTGTGTAAAACATATGCTGGTATAGTTGGCGGTTCATTATACTGTGGCGACCTCTGATAAATCAGAGAATAAGCCGAAGGAAAATGAATGAATATTTATATATTTATTTTAGGGCTGTCAATTGATTAAAAAAATTAACTAATTAATCACACTTTTTTTGTGATTAATCATGATTAATCATGATTAATCACGAATCAAAAAAAAAAAAAATCCAAAATACAGGCATTGCAAATATGGAAATTGGAAAATTACAATAATAATAAAGTATTGAATACAAACAATTCATCACCTTAGAATTATAAGGTTCTATCTGACATTTTTGTCAAAGTTATTGACATATTCTTATTAAATGACAACTTATTTACATTATGGGATGTTTTTTATAAGTTGTTTACATTTTAAGACGTTTTATTAAAAAAAACTAAACAAAAAAAAAAACTAATGTTACACACATACTGTTTGCTATGCAAAAACTTTGAAGCTCAATATCTCAAAAGCAATCAGAACGCAGATAGAACATTATAATTCCAAGGTGACTAATTGTACTCATTGTAAAGTTGTATTGCGAGTTGATGACCTTAATTATAAAGTAGAAACAATTTTGCCTAGTCCTCCTTAACATTTAGCCAGTTGCAGTCTATTGACATTATCGGGGGACAACACACACACACACACACACACACACACACACACACACACACACACACACACACACACACACACACACACAGTTGAAGTCAGAATTATTAGACCCCCTTTGTTTGTTTTTTTCTTTTTAAATATTTCCCAAATTATGTTTATCAGAGCAAGGAAATTTTCACAGTATGTCTGATAATATTTTCCTTCTGGAGAAAGTCTTATTTGTTTTATTTCGGCTAGAATAAAAGCAGTTTTTAATTTTTTAAACACCATTTTAAGGTCAAAATTATTAGCCCCTTTAAGCTATTTTTTTCCGATAGTCTACAGAACAAACCATCGTTATATAATAACTTGCCTAACTACTCTAACTTGCCTAGTTAACCTAATTAACCTAGTTAAGCCTTTAAATGTCACTTTAAGCTGTATAGAAGTGTCTTGAAAAATATCTAGTCAAATATTATTTACTGTCATCATGACAAAGATAAAATAAATCAGTTATTAGAGATGAGTTATTAAAACTATTATGATTAGAAATGTGTTGAAAAAAAAATCTGCTCTCCGTTAAACTGAAATTAGGGAAAAAAAATGAATAGGGGGGCTAATAATTCTGACTTCAACTGTGTGACCAAAAACATGTGACCAAAATTAGGGTTGGGCGATGTTGACCAATTTAGCACTGTACTAATGTGAAACATCGCGATGGACGATGGCATCGTCTTCATAGGCGGAGGTGAATTAATTATTTATGAATAATTAATTCATTCATAACGAATTAATTATTTGTAGCCTACCATTTCAACTACAGTACCTGACCCGCATGGTCTTTGTTTTACCCATAACCAAATCATAAATAAATAAAGATAAGTTACACACAAACTACCACCAGGGCCGGCGTGTCCATAGAGGCGACCTGCCTAGGGTGGCAGAGCAGTCAGGGCGACGTCCGCAGCACATCTCCCCCTGGTCTCCCCCCCTTCGCTTTCGTCCGCAACAAACCCATCCACAAATTTGGTTGGTAAAAAAGGTGCAAAACCAACAGTATCTGAGGTTTACGCTAAAATGACTCAGTACAAGCGTGAAAGCGAAAGATTGAAGCAGTGTACTGATGCGGTGACACGTTACCTGTTAGATTCAAAAGACTGAAGAGTCGTCAGATAGAGACGAGATTAATTAAATATCACGTTTAACAACTATAGTGAGACGCGATCCAGCGGTACATCTTTGATAAACTGTCCGACGTACTGTACACTGTTCTCTGGAGCTCAGACGAGCGCATGACAATGTGTGTGTGTGTGGCTGTGTGTGTCTGTCTCTCTCTCTGTGTGTGTGTGTGTGTGTGTGTGTGTGTGTGTGTGTGTGTGTGTGTGTGTGTGTGTGTGTGTGTGTGTGTGTGTGTGTGTGTGTGTGTGGCTGTGTCTGTGTCTGTCTTTCTCTGTGTGTGTGTGTGTGTGTGTGTGTGTGGGGGGGGGGGGGGTCACGTGATGTGTGTTTTCAGCGGACGGAGAGCTGTTCAGAAATGCTAGGTGAAACGCCAGTGTGGATGTGGATAATTTTCGTTCTAAAATGCCATTTTAAAACTACGCTGTATTAATGTAAATGGGGCCTGAGCGTGCATTTTTCACGAGCGGGTTTGCGACGGGGGCGGGGCAATGGATCGTGATGGCGGCTCAGCATCGTGATGTCTATTGGCCATCGGCGATGGACGATGGCATCGTCTATCAGCCCAACCCTAACCAAAATGTGACCAAAAACATGACTTTGTTCTTTACATTAGACTTAAAAAAATATTTCTCAAAATTAAAAAATACCAAAATAATAACTTCACAACTATATATGAAAACATGAAAGAGTTGACAGCAATTATATTCAGACAGAAGAAGAGACATATACAATTTTTAAACAAAATAATATTTTCCAGACGTTATACACTGTAAAAAAAATGTAATGACAAAAAGTCAAGACAACACAATTTTTTATGTTGCTTTAACTTAATTTAAAAGTTAGTCAGGTTTCAACAAAATTTCTTAAGTTGCACAAAGTTTAACTTCATATTTTTAATCAGTTTGATTGATGTACATTGAGAAGACTAGAAAAGTTAAAATGATTCAACTAAAAAAAATTTAAGGCAGCAAGAATTTTTTTTTAAGTGTAAAATTATAAAAATAATAATAATAAAAATAATAATAATAATAATAATAATAATAATAATAATAATAATAATATATATATATATATATATATATATATATATATATATATATTAGGGGTGTCAAAATAACTGTTACTTCTGTGCACCGCGATGCAGACGCGGAAAATTCGGTATCGGTTCAATAATAATCATAACCGGTTATTGTGTACTGACGTCATTTATCTCATATGCGCTATGTTGCGGTAGCTTACTATGGCGAGGGAGGCGAGCGCGAGTATTTAAAATGCTCCAACTACTTAAAACGCAGAAACTCTGCACAATTTAACTGCGTGTGTGTTTGCTGGACAGTCTTTCACTGACACTAACAGCAGAAGCCCCTATTTCACTGCGATTGAGAGAATTAAAGTAAACTCCAGTTCTCTCTCACTGTGGCCCATTTGACCTGTTGGGCGTGACTTTTCCTCTCCTCTCGGCTGTTACAGCGATACTTCTGAATACAGACACGGGCGTAGAGTCTGTAGAGTCTTCTCCACCGCGTCTATTATGGATCAGCTGTGATCGCCGCTGCAGTTTATCAGTGTCACTCGTCTGCGAAGAGCGACAACGCCAATCGTAGCCCTTTCTGTTGAGCACGTGACCAAGACAAGGCTCAGAGAGCGAGCGGGATATTTATATTTGTTTATTTGATATAAATGCTCGTGTTTTTTTAAGGTAGAGTTTATATATCTGACTGTTTGTATTAAAGGACAAAATTGTTTTACAAATAGTATATAAATATATTTATACATTTTAATACAAGAATTGTTGTGCTGTGAAGAAAATATAAAACTGTGTATGGAAAGCATCGTCAATGCACCGTAATGCACCGAGATATCGAACTGAACCGAATCGATGGCATGATAATCGTAACCGAACCATGAGACCAGTGTAGGTTCACACCTCTAATATATATATATATATATTAAGGGTGTAACGATACGTGTATTCGTATTGAACAAATTTCTAAAAAGATAAAAGAGAATAAGTGTACAGAATATAATGTTTTCAGCGCAACAACGCTCAACAAGGCATCCCAAATGACGTGACCCTGGACGTGACAGGCAACATGCTGCCTTCCCCGCCCACCTCCACACTACTCCAGTCAGGCACACGCTGCAGTAGCTAGCTTAATGGCTAACATTAATGTAATCCTCCTATAACCAACAGCGGGTCTGGCGTTTGGGGGCACTTTGGTTTCCCTGTTTTGAGGGTGATGGCAAGAGAGTGGTAGATAAAAAAAATACTATGTTGTTGGATTATCACATAGACGCGCAAATAAAGCTGCGTTTACATCCAACGAGTCAAAGCGAACAAAACCGTCACTTCTTGGATAACTAGCGCCAAATATCAACAGTAAAAGCTGAATTTGCTGCAGTAGGAGAAGTTGCGTCAATCTTCCCTTCATCTAATAAATGACTTGCGCCTCGGAAGGCAATCCTGACACACAGTGAACGTGCGGTGGTGTTTGAAGGTGTCAGACGCGGAGCACAGACGCTCTTGATTCTGGATGTCATTAATAATATAACACTTATATTTAAGCGGTTAGGCGTTTTAGAATGACAAAAACAAAATGGTTTATAATGTGCAGCTTGCTGATTTGTCCATTTACACATTTTTATCATCACATGATCTCTTATAACAAAATCACATGATCTTTTTTTAATGTGCACACTGGAATTTGTTTATGTGCATCTTTTTTTATCAAATAAAAAGTTTATCCTACTCAGTTATGCGCATATGTTTTTTTATGCGCATTTTCAAAATTTATGGCATCATGTCGTTTCCATCAACCGGTTTTTTATACACATCTCCAAAATGCGCATAAAAATAGGTGGATGGAAACATAGCTACTGACATCACGGAATCACTAACTGGAATTAGACGAAAACTAGACACACGCACACTACATGCAACTATCCCCGCAGCATTCAGACAGGCAATTTCTCCAGATTCGAACAGGGCAACACAAATCACAGAGGCGATCGCTACATTTATAGCTGTGGATATGAGACCTTAATCGTAGTGGAAATTTCTAGTTTTAAGAAAGTGTTAAATGTAATAGAGCCCCGTTACATTATTCCTTCATAAGCCCATTTCAGTAAGATAATAATTCCTGCTTACAGATCCACTGAAATGGCAGGTGACAGTCAAATCAAGCAGATCTGTGCTGTCTAAAGAAAAGGTGGACACTTTCTGAAAATAAAAAATTACTTAAAAATTGATTGAAACTGAGTCCCATATAAAAACTAAATTGTTCTTTTCTTTTTATTTTTTTAACTACAAAAATATTATATTGTTTTATTTGCTGCTAAGCAGAAACCCCAGAAGTAAAGCTTTATATCACTGTTCAAAGTAAAAGAAAAAAAAAAAAAAAAAAGAAGATCATTCTTTTATGATGTTAGTTTTAATACATTAAAAAATTTCAATCAGAGAAATCCTTTGGCTTTTTTCTTTTTTTGCTGTATCGAAAACATACCGAACCGTGACACCACTGTGTCGTATGGAACCGAACCGTGATTTTTGTGAACCGTTACACCCCTAGTATATATATATATATATATATATATATATATATATATATATATATATATATATATATATATATATATATATATATAGAAACACCAACTGACCCAGCCGAGGTTCGAACCAGCGACCTTCTTGCTGTGAGGCAACAGCACTACCTACTGCGCCACTGTGTCACCCTTTCTATATATATATATATAAAATATATGAATATATGAATAGTTCAGATGCAAAAACCTCTAAATGCCATCTGAAATGTTCTCGTAAAATGACCATTTTTGTCAGCCTCCTATGTTTATGTTCAGTTATTTCACTTAAAATGTAATGTAAATTACTTATTCATCACTATAAAAGTTAAATTACTGAGCCTACACACAGGAGATTGAAATCTACAGACACAAATGTATAAAAATGTGACAAAAGAAACCCTTAAAAGTGTATTTTAGATGTTTTCTTTACATTTTTGAAACATTACAGTTTTTATAACTAATATCTTTCATCTTCCATTTAAAAACTAATAATAATGTGACAAATTAAACACTTAAAAGTGTATTTTAGATGTTTTCTTTACATTTTCAAACATCTGTTTTAATAACGAAAATCTTTTATCTTTCATTTAAAAAAATGTATAATAATGTGACAAAAGAAACACTTAAAGGTGTATTTTAGATGTTTTCTTTACATTGACAAACATTACAGTTTTAATAATGAACATCTTTCGTCTTTCTATTTATAAAACTAATAATAAAACGAGAAAGGAAATGGTTAAGGGTGTATTTTAGATTTTTTTTCTCTACATTTTCAAACATTCCAGTTTTAATAATGAACATCTTCCGTCTTTCCATTTAAAAACGAATGAAAAAAACAAGAAAAGAAACACTTAAAGATGTATTTTTGGATGTTTTCTTTAGATTTTTTAAATATTACAGTTTTAATAACTAATGCCTTTCATTTTCTATTTAATAAAAGGCCACAAAAGAAACACTTAAAGGTGTATTTCAGATGTTTTCTTTACATTTTCAAACATTACAGCTTTAATAGCAAACATCTTCCATCTTTCCATTTAAAACTAATAAAATGTGACATAAGAAACACTTAAAGGTGTATTTTTGGATGTTTTTTACATCTAAAAACACAAAAAAAAACTTAATGAAAAGCAAAAACGCCCAAAATCTCAAACTTGATGTGCATGAAAAGCAGTGTTTTCTCTCCTTTAGATGACACACAAGTTGCTGCAGGGCGACACACACACACACTCATATAAACACCCACAGACACCATATAAAGCCTGCAAACACCCACTGAACGCTGCTGTTAACACACCGTGAGCTTGAGGGATGACTGTGCGGACGCCGCTTATGTGCGAAGCGCTCAATGTTTGCATGTTTATGCCGAGATTTAATTTACAAGGTCATCCTGAAACTCAATCACCTGACCATGAACATTCCTGCACCCCTTCTCACACACACACACACTGGATGAAATATAAAATAAACAGAGCACATTCAAATAAACAGCAGAAGCAAAACTCAGACTTCCATTTCAAGACTCTTTTAATGACACGAGACGAACAAGAGCTTCTGGCCAACGGTGAAAATGGAGAGCAAAAGCAGCGTTTACACTCCAGTTTTATCCAACACGTATCGATTAAGTTAACTTAATCGATTTTTTTTTAAAAAACATGAAGTGGATTCAACATAAAAAATTAAGCTGTCCCAAAAACAACTCAAGAATTGTGTTAGTTTGAGTGCATTAAGCATTAACATAAGTCACGTTCTTGTATTAAAAACAGACACAAGTGAAAACAACAGTGAAAACTGTGAGCAAAAACAACATTTCCACTCTGATTTTACTAAAAATCTTTCATTGGCACACTGTAAAAAATGCTGGGATAAAAACACAATTCCTTCATGTTGTCCCAACACAAACCGATTAAGTTAACTTGATCGTTTTTACAACAATTAAACATAAAAAAAAATTTGATTAAGAAAAAACAAAAACAACTTAAGAATTGTGTTATTTCAACTCATAAATGAGTAGTTTGAACAAGCAGCAAAAGTCATTTGTTGAGTGTATTAAGCATTCATATGAGACATGTTCTTGTGTTAAAAACAGATATACTGTAGATAGATCAAGGAATGAAATGACTCAGAACTGGGAAATATGAATAGAGGTGGGAATATTTAGGAGACTTCATGATCTGACTCTGGGAGTCACAATTCGACTCCAAAATGATTGTTTGCTTGAATTTTTCCTATTTCTTTGACTTTCTCCAACTTCACATTTGAACCAGAATTGGAGTGTCTATGCTTTTGTTTGCTACTAGAATCTCGTATAACAGTACTGCCATTTTAAAAATGATATTCAGCTGAATTCAAAGTAGCAGTCAAAAGTTCTTATTACAAACAAGCATTACATTTTTGTTTGTTTGTTTATAACCTTTTAACAAAGAAACGTCTTCAAGCAAAAACGTTTATATAAAAATGCTATTTGAAAATTACGTTAGAATTGCTTTTAGTTCAGAGCAACAGAGAACTACCTTCAAAATTGTTTATATATATATATATATATATATATATATATATATATATATATATATATATATATATATATATATATATATATATATATATATTTAAATGTTTTAAATATGGGGAGACATGGTGGCTCAGTGGTGAGCACTGTCGCCTCACAGCAAGAAGGTCGCTGGTTCGAATACCGGTTGGGTTAGTTGACATTTCTTTGTAGAGTTTGCATGTTCTCCCAGCAGGCCCGGATTGGCTAATTCGGAGGACCAGGAGAATTCCCGGTGAGCCGGTCCGTTCCCTGGCCACGAGGGCCGGTGTCCCTAGCTGCTTGCACTCTCAGTGGTCGCACTTTTTTCATTTATTTATTTATTTGACCATAGCCTCACTTTTTTTTATTCATTCTTTTGCCGCAGATCCGCTCTTTTTATTTATTTAGTCAGGGACGTGATCAATAACCCGATGGTCACTCTGTCTGAGCTCCAGCTTTCTTCTGTGGAGAGAGGAGAA
>CAIGQS010000221.1:5000-45000 GCA_903798195.1 Danio kyathit
GTGTGTGTTTGTGAGCGTGTGCATGCATGTATCAGTGTGTGCGCGTGTCTGTAAGCATGTGTGTTTGTAAGTGTGTGCTTGTGTCTGTGTGTGTTTATGAGTGTGTGCATACATGTGTCTGTGTGTGCACTGTGCATGTGTCTGTAAGCATGTATGTTTGTAAGTGTGTGCTTGTATCAGTGTGTGTTTGTGAGTGTGCATGCATGCATGTGTCTGTAAGTGTGTGCGCGTGCATGTGCTTAACTGTATGTGTGTCTGTGTTTAAGTGTGTGTGTATGCATGGGTGTGTGCATGTATTTAAGAGTGTATGTTTGAATGTGTGTGCATAAGAGTATGTGTGCGTGTGTGTCTAAGCGTGTGTGTGTTTTGCCAGCTTTCAGTCTGAATGATACAGTACAGATGTGTGTGTTTAATAGCTGCAAAGCAGACGTGCTTAAACTTGACAACAAATGTTAATGACAGACAACAAACAAGTGTGAACGCTTCAGATCAGAAGCTAAAGTCAAAGGTCACGAGCAGATCAAGCCTCTCACATCTGACAAGCAGAAGACATCAAATAATTAAACATTAAAAGAATATCCTAGGGTGGCATAGTGGCTTAGTGGTTAGCACTGCCACCTTACAGCAAAAAGGTCGCTGGTTCGAGTCCCAGCTGGATCGGTTGGCGTTTCTGTGTGGAGTTTGCATGTTCTCCCCGTGTTGGTGTGGGTTTCCTCCGGGTGCTTCGGTTTCCCCCACAGTCCAAACACACGCGCTATAGGTGAACTGGGTAAGCTAAATTAGCCGTAATGTATAAGTGTGCGAATGAATAAGTGTGTATGGGTGTTTCCCAGTATGGGGTTGCAGCTGGAAGGGCATCCGCTGTGTAAAACATATGCTGGAATAGTTGGCGGTTCATTCCGCTGTGACAACCCCTGATGACTAAAGAGACTAAGCCGATGGAAAATGAATCAATAAATGAGTTACGTTTCAGAACGTAATAATTACTTGCTCATTTATTTTATACATATAAATATTATATATACACAGATTTGTATTTTGTTTATGCATCTGGAGCTGATGTTGTGTTGTGCGCTGCAGAGCATGCACAGGTCTCTCTCTCCCCCTCTAGAGCTGTGCTTGATTGCGGACCAGCTGTGTTGCGAGTGGGAGCGTATACAAGCGGAGGAGAGGAACAAAGGTCGGTGCAGGTCGCAAATCTCCGTTGTTGTTGCCGCCGCTGTTGTTCCGAGCGTCTCCTATCTCCTGCCCCAGATTGTTTGAGAAATTAGTGTGGTGTGATCGACTGATTTCGTCTGCTCGCCGTATTTAATCTAAGCCTGTGTGCTTCGTTTTCACTTATTAAAACTACTGTATATATTACTTTTGGTTAAATTGAAGCTGTAGGTTGGGAATCGCCATTTACTTTAAAAACTTTTTCTCCTGGTTTGTGACAGCGAGGGAGAAATGTCTGTATGTGTAAACAGGCCCTTTTTGAAAGTACCAGTAAACTCGTTCCGGCAATTTTCCAGAAAGAGAAGTTGTAACATTACCGGTAATTTCCCGGAATGCTGCTCTGTGTGAATGCAGAAGGAAGATTGCCAGAAAGAGTGCGTTCAAGTCTAGAACACGCTGATGTGAGACGTCTACTTTAGCCAATCAGAACATTCAGACGCATTCACGTCCGCGCAGTTTATGAAAATAAAAGCCTTTGAATATTTTTACAGACACATTTAGCTGCTAGATGTTAGTCAGATAACGTTTCTATGTTCCTTCTTAATGTCAACTGTGTAAAAAACTATAGATAAAATGCTTATGACAAACCGCCGTTTGTTTACCTTCAAGCTGCTTTCATTACTTGACGCCTGTCCACGTGAAGCAGCCAATGAGCGCCAGCACACACACACACACACACACACACACACACACACACACACACACACACACACACACACACACACACACACACACACACACACACACACACACACACACACACACACACACACACACACACACACACACACACACAGGCCCCATTTAAGAAAGGAAGTTAAGTCAAAATGGCAGGTTTGTCAAACTAGAGAAAGCAAGTTAAGTCAACCCTGTTTCTGAAAGAGAGGTAACTTTAACTCAGAGTCAGTTACTCTATGAACCTAACTTGGTCAGGAGCAGGTTTTATTCTCTAAACTCTGAGTTTCTGTCGGTCTCCTCCCCTTTTTTAAAGACGAAGCGGTATTTCTCGCCTTAGTCTTATGTTTCCACCCACCTATTTTATGTGCATTTTGAATATGTGCATAAAAAAATCAGTTGATGGAAACACCAAGATGTACATAACTTACAAAAATAGGCATAAAAAACATATGCGCATAACTATTCGATAAGAAAAGATGCGCGTAAACTATGATGGAAACACTTACTGAACAAATTCCAGTATACGCATTAAAAAGGTTTGTTATAAGAGATCATATGATGATGAAAATGTGTGTGAATGGACAAACCAGCAGGCTGAGCACACTGTAAAACATCAAATGTTGTTTTGGTCATTCTAAAACGCCTTACAGTTTCAGTATTATTATATTATTAATGACCTCCAGAGAGTCTGCAGCGTGTCAAGAGCGTCTGGTCTCCACGTCTCATGCGCGTCTCAAACGCCACCACGCGTTCATTGTGTGTCGGCATTGTCTTCTGAGGCGCAAGTTATTTATTAAATAAAGAACAGATTGACGCAGCTTCTTCTACTGCAGTAAATTCTGTTTTTACTGTTGATATTTGGAACCAGTTAATGAGGAAGTGACAATTTTGTTCTCTTTGACTCGTTGGATGGAAACGCTGCTTTATTCGCACGTCTTTTATGAGTTATTCCAGTTTTGTACATAAATTGAATTCGCATTTTTGGATGGAAACATAGCTATTGCCTACATTTCAGTCACACAAACAACAAAGTCACGTACGAGAATAGCTTGTCTTTTTTTAATAATTAATTAGCTTAAATTCACTGACCTTCCACAGGCACATGTAACTTACTAACTAAATTAATGGGATTATTACTCCTTCTAAAAAACATTTTTTTTTTAGTTCTGCTGACATTATAAATGTCATATCATCCTCTACCACTCAAACAATAAAAAGGCAGACACACAAGTGCACTTTAAATCTATTAAAACTGATCAACGTGTGTAAAAGTGAGAACCTTAAATTAAAAATTTCCACTGAACATTAAGCTAAGGTTATCTGACTTCTTATTTTGTCAAATTTGTTGTAGAAATGCACTAGCCTATTTTATGTAATTTAATGCAATTACATCTAAAATAACTTCAAAATTATGGCCAATTCCCCACTTTTTCCAAGTAAAAATTTAATAAACGTCACACATTACATTACTTTTTTTATTATACTTAACTATTTAAATACTTTAAATGTAAACTTGCATATTAACTCGAGCAGCTATGTTTTCCCACGCTAACTGTCTCTGTTTCACTGATGCAGTGGTGTTGCTTTTTTAAATATATGGTCAACTTTGCATGAGCACATCAAGTTCAGCTGGAGACATCTTAACTCTGCGCTTATATCTGAGTTGGTCTACTCTAAGTTGATTGACTCAACCCAGATCAGCTATTCTGAAACCGAAAACTCTTGAGTTTTTAATCTCTCGGTAAGTCAACTCAGAGTTCAAGTTTAAACTCCGAGTTGGTTAAACCTCCTTACTGAAACAGGCCCCAGTTCACCAAACTCACCGCTGTTTACAGAGTGCAAACACAAACGAGCGATCTGCTGATGAATCGACTGATCTTCATGGCTTTAAAACACTCCAATGTCCGTCTATGTGTGTTTTCAATCTGTGAAGAGCGGTGAACTGATGACATTCACAGCCATTCTGTTGACTGGTAAACACTATGGCAAATCAGCGGTGTTTATGAGCGCGCAAATGTTAGCGGGAAATTGACGTTTTTAAAACTTCAGTACCGGGACAACACTATTACAGACAACACGACGATGTGCTACAGAGGACTGCAGTGTTTTATCGCTCACTGGGTTACATAGTCTGAAGCAGAGAAGCGTCCCCACGGTGTTTACCTGCTGCCATGAACTGAAGCCTAGGAGGACACTTAAGCGTATTACTCTTAAAGAGATTGTGATGTTGTTTGATGCCTAATCTGCTTTTAATTGTTTCAATTAAACTGAACTGAATTATATTAAAGTGATGTTTACACCATTTCTGCATTTTGAAGTCGCAGCAACAGCTGGAGGTTTATAGTACACAGTAATGTTTACAGTGCTGATCCTATACTTCCGGGTTTCTTCCCACCACAGCCTCGCGTTCGTGTTTTAAAATGACGGCCGCATGAAATAAGCATATAGCCTCAGTCATAGTTAATCCAACGTGTGTGGTTATTAGTCTCGGTGTAAAAACTAGCACACAGTTGGCATAGCTTTGTTTAGTTGCCGCAGTTTGTTCTGTGCAGAAAAACGGTGTTGAGAAACTTTTACGATTAATAAACCCTGTAGAATTAAAGCGCTGTTATTAGTGAAACTGGTTAAACGTTACATCCCTAGTGCAAACATCATCAGCTCAGCAACTCGGCACAACAAAATCCTAAACTTCAACTGTAAAACAACCACTTTTTAATTTCTCTTCTAAAAACACTCTCAATTTAAAAATCGTAAACAAAACATTCCAAGCAACAGAGCTGGTACACAAAAAAGAATTTCTGCCTGATTCACTCTTAAATCTATAAGGATAAATATCCCTTCACGCTCTTGTAGAATGACAGTGTACCTCACTAACTAAAACATAATATTTAGGAAAATATTTTGGGACTATTTTCTTTAACACTTTCTTTCTATACACTAAACTATCATATTAAGTATATGAAGAGTTTGGTTGCAAAACGTGATAAATGCCATTTTTTTTTAGATTTGGATTTTATTATTGGAAATCACTGTTCAGATGGACCTTAATCTATGTGAGAATTGCTGCCATTAATAACATTGAAGAATGTTAATTTTAGGGCTACTTTAAAATGTATTTTTTCACAAAACGCGATATCCGCCAGACCAGTTTCTTTACACAGTGCGATATAATAGAACGTTCAGGATGCTGCGCGAGCTCAGAAACCCCTGGGAAGAGAGTCACCACCGGTGAAGTGCTCAGAGTTTGCTCATTGATTTAACGATAATATCCAAACAAAAAAACATGTATTTTTAAAAAGAGGATTCAATAGGCTAACTAAAAAACTTTCACCATTTAATTGCTTATACTGTAGGCGAGCTGTCAGTCACGTATGCACTTATCAGCTGCTGTCTGTCAGTCAGTAAATCAAAGCTTGAGAGTCAAGCTATAACGTCATGGATTTCGATGTAGTTTTCTTAAAAGCAGGGTTCGACAATAAGGATGGCAAACGCGATCTTAGAATCGAGAAGCAGCACGACTGACAGAGATAACTGTTCGCGCGAGCAGGTAATTACCGAATGAGAGGATGATCACTCGCGCCAAAAGCTGATGTGATGCGCGCGACTGTTTAAAACGCGTGCTCGCTCTCGTTTCCTTGTATAAAGCTGTGCCTGGAAACGCAACAGGTGTGATCGGTTAATCTTACTGATCAAACAAAACATTGATTCACTAGCTTTTCCTAATGGTATTACAGTAGTAGAATATAGCCTAAGGTGGATATACAGCGTTTTGCAAAAAAAAAAGTTATGTTGTGTTGTGTACGTTCTGGCCAAAACTAACTCAGAATCTTATTATTATTAATCAATCTTTGTATATATTATTCCATATATTTATGATATATTGTTTTTTTTAAACCAATTTAAGATGTTTGACAATGTTAAGATAAATATGTTGCATTTTGGCATGGTTTTTGACTTATTTATGAACAATTTATGGACATAAAATTGAATAAAAATATCCTGGATTTAAAGAATATTGTGTTCCTGGCCTTCACTGAGCTCAAGTAATAGTTTAATGTACAAAAATTGTGAATGAACTTGACTTATTGACTTATATTGAATTATGTCAAATAACCAACATTTCTCAAAATGGATACATCTCGTTTTGCAACAAAACTCTTCATATATTAAATAAAATAATCCTGATTAGCAGCAGGTGCAAGGCGGAGTTAGCCTCAAAGAAAAGAAACATCAATTTTGCAAATCATTTTACTGTCCCCATTAACCTCTTTCTTACACAATTTGTCAAATAAACTTCAGAAATCAAATCTATAGTAATCAGAAATCACTCTTATTTTCCAGTTGTCCACGCCCACATTTAAATTGAACCAATCACTTCCTTCGGTATAAAATCTAGCCCCGCCCTGTTGATGCTTTCTCAGGAGAAGATCACAGCAGAGCTCATAAAACTGCAGTCTGTCATCTGAGTGTGAATGAAAGTGTGCTTTAACTATATATTAGATCTCAATCTCTGGAGAACTGTCAGTGATCTGCATGTTCACAGCTGTGCTCTCATAAAACTCAACCGCATGTTAGAGACTAGAAAAATACACGTGTTTCAACACGACAGCCACATATTCAGACAACAATCAGTCTGATTCTACACCGAAGGGAAAAGTCTTTATCTAAAACAGGAAAAAATCTGGTATCATTCAATCAGTATAATGAATTTTGTGTCTTTTGTTTTGTGGGTATTTACAAAACAAATGTATTGTTACTACGTCATTTAAAGCAAAAATAAAATAATTATAAATGCATGACTATATAAATAGATCACTTATATATTACTGTATAAAAATATGTAAAAGTAATAAATTAATAATTTATAGAAATGAATAATGCTGAACATATAAGAGGATATTTCGAAGAATGTTCAAGCTGCTCTTTTTCATGCCTTAATATTCATTCATTAATTTTCCTTGGGCTTAGTCCCTTATTTATCACCACAGCAGAATGAACCGCCAACTATTCTTGCACATGTTTTACGCAGCGGATGCCCATCCAGCCACAATCCAGTACTGGGAAACACCCATACACACTCATTCACACACACACACTACGGAAATATTAGTTCATCAGTTCCCCTATAGCGCATGTGTTTGGACTGTGAGGGAAACCGGAGCACCCGGAGGAAACCCACACCAACACGGGGAGAACATGCAAACTCCACACAGAAACGCCAACTGACCCAGCTGGGACTCGAACCAGTGACCTTCTTGCTGTGAAGCGACAGTGCTAACCATTGAGCCACTGTACCACCTCATGCCTTAATAATAGAGGCAGGGGAATTTATTTTAAAAATGACAAAAATATCTAAGTAATGTTTTAACTAATATACTAAATATTTAGAAGTCACTTTAAGTAAAATTAGAATAATTATAAATGCAAAAATAAACATTACTGTAAAAAAATATGCACAAGTAATAAATTAATAATTTATAGAAATGTATAACACTGAACATATGAGAGGACACTTTGAAGAATGTTCAAGCTGCACTTTTTCATGTCTTAACAATAGAAGGGAATTTATTTTAATAATGACAAACATTTCAAGTAATGTTTTAACTAATTTACTAAATATTCAGAAGTCATTTTAAGTAAAATTAGAATACTTATAAATGCATAAATAAAATATTACGGTGTAAAAATATGTAAAAGTCATCAATTAATAACATAAAAAATGATAATGTAAAAATGCTGAACATATAAAAGGATGTTTCAAAGAATGTTCAAGCTGCTCTTTTTCATCCTTTAATAATGGAGTAGAATTTATTTAAAAAATGACATCATAATTACATTACATTTATTTTGATATATATATATATATATATTAGGGCTGGGCGATATGGCAAAAAAAAAAAATCTCGATTTTTTCATAAAGTTTGACCGATTCACGATTTCGATTTCGATTTTTTATTTATTTTTTTATTAATTTTTTTTTTACTGTGTAACTACCTTACCAGCTTACCTTGTTCATTTAAATTTAAATAAATGCTGAAACTAGTTTTTTTCATGCTCACTTGTAAAAGAAAAGCAATAGTGTGACTAAACGCGGTTATGGCACTCTCTCATATAGGGATGCTAAACATAGCTACAATAGAAGTCACAGCACCCGTATTTATGTAGAGGTCATATGTTGTGCAGCTTTGGGCAAATTTTATTCGGAGAGAAAATGACCAAAATGTAACTTGAAGATTAAAAATTATTGGAGGGGAAATAAATATTCAAATCTCTGTACATAACAGAAAAATAAACAATGATAATGCAACAATAGTTTATCTGTATTAGTGGCAAGGCAGAAATATATATTTAGACAGGCCTTGTCAAAGTGAGCGGGCACTTTCACTAATAAAAAATATAGCACTTAAATTATTTCATAACAATCAATAAAATAACAGCGGTTTTATATCAAAAGTTGGTAATGATATAAAATATACTACATTTTGATGGTAAAATATAACCATTTAAATGATTTCAGTATTCAAACATTAAATAACGAATGCATCAAGTTAAATATAAAAAAACGAATGAAACAACACATAGCATATCAGGATATAAAGGACTATATTTAGCAGAATGCTGCTCTTTTTATCTTTGTAATTTTATAGTTTTATTTTTGTTATTTTAATTATTTTTTGTCTTCATAAATAACTAACGAGCTATAGACAAATATGCTTGACGTTTTAGAAAATATTTGTGTGTAGCTACACCACCCAGTGTATATTAAAGATCACCGTGAAAAAGAAAAACCCACAGAAACCTGTTACATATCTATATACATTTAAAGGTCTATCTTATATTTAACTGAATGGTATAATGGCCTATAGCTGAAATGTTGGAAATTGCTTTATTTTTATATAACATTTGTCGATACGTATTGATATTTTTTGGAGTAAAAACTGCCGACATTTAAGAATCCATATTTATTTTATTCATTCATTCATTTTACTTGTTTATTGGTGCACATATGGGTTATGATTTAATTCATACAGTACCTTGACAGCTACTGTGCCACTCCGTAATTCAAGCAAAAGTCCAAATTAAAGAAAGATTTGACTTTCTGCGGTGACCGACATTTACAACACGCCATAACCGTCCTTCAGGTGGAGCGCGGGTCCCTGTCTCGCAGCTCGCGCGGGAGACACAGACGGCTGCGGGACGCGAACAACAGCACGACGCGCATGGAAACATTCGCGAAGCTGGCTGGCTGACTGCGGGGCGCTTGTTGCTCTAGCGGGAAAATGTCCCGGTGTTCCCAAAGGCCGGTCCGCCCTGGCGCGCTTCCGCTACCAGCCGTGGCAGCACATCAACAGAGCCGCGACGTCAACACACAGAATCAGCACAATTCAGCACGGTTGTCTAACAGTTTAGAACGGTTTGGCACGATAGTGGAAAAGCGGCTTTAATATTTTTATTAAAAAAACCGCGATTCCTCGATTTTGTAAAAAATAAAATCGTCTTAAAACGTAAATTCGAATTAATCGAAAAAAATCGGAAAAACCGCCCAGCCCTAATATATATATATATATATATATATATATATATATATATATATATATATATATATATATATATATATATATATATAATAAAACAAATTACTAAAATTTCATGTAATGTTTTTACTACTGTACTAAATATTTTGAAGTCATTTTAAGCAAAAATAGAATAAATATAAATGCTTAAACATATAACTAAACCAACTATATTACTGTAGAAAACATAAATACACAAAATTAATGAGGGCTGTTATTACTGAGGACAAAATTACATAATGAGGGCTAATAGTTTTGCCTTCAACTTTGCCTTTCAAATAAATTTGTAAAAAATAGAATAATTATAAATGCATAAATATATTATTAAATTAATTATATTACTGTAGAAAACATAAATATGCTAAATTAATAATAATAATTATTATTATTATTATTATTATTATTATATATATATATATATATATATATATATATATATATATATATATATATATATATATATATATATAGACACACACACACACAAATAATAACGCTGAAGAGATAAAAGAACATTTAGATGAATGTTCAAGCTGCGCATGCTTTCATGCAAAATGGTTTATCACTAAAATGATCCCAAATGAAAAATAACGAGCAATATTTATATATAATTTACAATCAAATGTGTGAGGTAGAGGGTTAATAACAAGAAAATGCAGCTGGTTGATTTTGTGTTTCACGGAAGAATGAAAGTCACTCGGTTTGGAGACATTTGATGATTTCTGGCTGAACTTTTTCTGAAATTATAATAACAGACCTGAAAACGGCAGCAGATTTGAGGTTTCCACATCCTCACAGCGATTTTTAGGATTTTTCCAAGAGCTTTCCTTCATTTTTCTAGGCCAAGAAACCACAGTTTTAAAACTCCTGTGACTTACAGGTTTTCCATGACCTTACAAACCAACTTTAAACTGCGACGCATTGCTCAGGGTTGCCAGGTTTTCGCAACAAAACTAGCACAACGGTCAATCAAAACTAGCCAAATAATATATCAAAACACAAAATATGCCACCGCCCATTCGTAAAATACGTATTTTACATTACTGTATGCATTATACGTAAACTCTTCTTTAAAAATTACTTTATATTGGTATTTAAAATTAAAAAATCTTCTTACCTTACAGCAAAGAGCAGTTAGCATGGTCCCTCGTGACTTCCGTTAGCATTGTGGCTTCCATGTTTCGTCCATTTAAAAAAAACTCATAGTGAATCCCAAACTTGTGAAATTAGCTTTAAATTAATAAATATATATTTAAAAAATATCAAACAAACATTAAATATATATTCATAGCATTATAATCGACTGACTGACTTCAGTAACGTTAGATTACATTAGCAACAATCCCAAGAGTCCTATCAATCTGTAACCATGGAAACAAGTCTCCCCTATAAAGTGCCTGCAACAAAAGTGTGCTAACTCTGTTTACTATACTAGCACTTTTGTCCATTAATAGGCCGTAAATTTGACAGAGTGAAACATTTAAACACAATATACAATTATATATGCATTTAACTAATGCAATATGTAAAACATTTATCCCGTGGAATAAAAAAGTGGTTAAAAGTAGCCCAGATCTACAGGAAAACCACAGATTTGGCAACCCTAGGTTTGTGTTTCTCTCACCACAATTCGCTTTGCCTTGTATCAAGTTTCTAAGCACCCTAAAATTACATTTCATTTGCAGATTTTAAATCACTCTGCACATCTAAACAGAGACACTCAGCAATCTCCTTACTCCTGTTATTATGTGATGTTTGTTGGGTTTTATAACTAGTATATGTTCCTGGTCCGTGTTGAACGGAAATCTTGTGTCTCCCTCTAGTGGCTGATATCATGATGTAATCAACTGTGTAGAAAGCTTGAATATCACACTTTAAAAGCGTAGTTTTGAGTAACAGAAAGCTTATAGCACTACATCCCTGCTGAAAAATCCAGCTTAAACCAGCCTAAGCTGGGTTGGCTGGTTTTAGCTGGTCGACCAGCCTGGTTTTAGAGGGGTTTTGGCCATTTCCAGGCTGGTTTCCAGCCATTTCCAGCCTGGTCTTAGCTGGTCAGGCTGGAAAATGACCAGCTTAAACCAGCTTGACCAGCCTAGCCAAGCTGGGAGCCCAGCCAAAACCAGCTATGTCCAGCTTAAACCAGGCTGGTCAAGTTGGTTTTAGCTGGTTTTAGCTGGTAATTTTCCAGCCTGACCAGCTAAGACCAGGCTGGAAATGGCTGGAAACCAGCCTGGAAATGGCCAAAACCCCTCTAAAACCAGCCAACCAGCTTAGGCTGGTTTAAGCTGGATTTTTCAGCAGGGATTTTATAATAATATACAATTTCAGTCTTGGTTGGCACTAAATTTTTTAATGTGCAATGAAGAAAAGACAGAAGTGGTGGTATCTGGATCTGGGGGAACTCAGGATTGTCTGGATCTTGGTGTGTTAAATCCTTTTGTAAAACCTAATGTAACAAAAACCTGAGTGTTATTATGGGTAGTGACTTCAAACTGGATAAACAGATTCAGTATTTAAAGCGAGTTTTTTTTTTCAGTTGAGGCAATCCAAATTAAAGTCTTTTCTTTTTTAAACGACTTTAACTGCTGAAAAAACCAGCATGCTGGTAAGGTATGTTTTGATGCTGGTATGCTGGTCTTGCTGGTTTTAGGGCTGGTCTTGCTGGTTTCAATGCTGGTTTTGCTGGTCTCGATGCTGGTTTTGCTGATCTTGATGCTGGTCTTGCTGTTTTCAGTGCTGGTCTCAATGCTGGTCTTGCTGGCCTGAGTGCTGGTCTTGACCAGCATTGAGACCAGCAAGACCAGCATTAAAACCAGTAAGACCAGCATCAAGACCAGCAAAACCAGCATTGAAACCAGCAAAACCAGCATTGAAACCAGCAAGACCAGCATCAATACATACCTTACCAGCATATGCTGGTTTTTTCAGCAGGGTTAAAAGGCTTATGCATCCGGAAAGTATTGATATCACTTCACTTTTTCCACATTTATGTTCCAGCCTTATTCCAAAATTGATTAAATTGATTTATTTCCTCAACATTCTCCAGACAATCCCCCATAATTACAATGTGGAAAAAGATTTTTGAAATTTTTGCAAATTTATTAAAAATAAAAAAGCTGATAAATCACATGTACATCAGTATTCACAGTATTCACATCAGTAACAATATGTGTGTAACAGTTCTCTTTCATACAATAACATGACAGAGACTCTAAATGTACTCTACATGTACTTTATCAAAATTCTCTTACATTTGCAAATTGGAGTAAAAAAACACGGTGAATGCAGAGAGAACCTTCTCATTCTGAAGTCATTTTCCACTTGGAATTATAAGGTTCTGTCTGGCAGATCATTCATTAAAGCATCACTTTTCAAGAAATACAATCAAAAAATATATAAACTGGTGTAGTAACAATATGTTGATGCTTGAGAAAGTTACATTTTTGCTTTCTAAAATATTTATTTCGTGTTTTAGGATGAATTTTTATGTTCTAGTTTAAATTAAGCATACAGGGCTGTGCTAAATATTTTGTCCAGTGCAGATGTTCATTTTATCTAATTAATATGTTAATATTTATAACATTTTATGCTTTATATGAATTATTGAATTATAGGGGAGAGCGGGGCTCAAAGTAACACTTCTTGGTTTTGGTCAAATAATGAACACAGTAATGGGGTTAGACCAGGGGTGCTCAACCCTATTCCTGGCGATCGACCTTCCTGCAGTTTTCAGTTGCAGCCCTTATCAAACACACCTGCCTGTAATTATCAAGTGCTCCTCACGTTCTAAATAATTGGTTCAGGTGTGTTTGATCAGGGTTGGAGCTGAAATCAGCTGGAAGGTCGATTGCCAGGAACAGGGTTGAGCACCCCTGGGTTAGACAAACCATATTTTTTTTTTACCAACAACACACAAGCCTCTCCTACAAATGAGCACTGGAATTATGATCGCCAGACCTGTGGTTTCTGTGCAGTATTGCCGAAAGTGCCAGGAGTATAAATGTTACTATTTACCCCACCTGCAGGGCAAGTTGTAACAGACAGGGTTAGTTGTAACACATGCTTATAAAGGAAGATTTCACACTATTAATTTAAATCCAGTTTACTTTAAATAGTAGCTGTATTTCCTCGGTAATCAGCTCATTTTTTTTATTCTACATAGCACAGTATGTTTATTTATTTATTTTTGTTTATTGGATAAACACATTTGAATTTCTTTGCATTATTATCCATTATTATATAATGCATTTATTTGCATTTTTAGCAATAAAATATATATTTTTTATTAAAACAATATTTTCTATTAAAAACATTTTTATTTTAAAAGTTCTCAACACTCAAAATTAAAAATATTGTGTTAGTTTAGTTCGTGTCCAACAGTGTGTGGCTTAATTGTAACACCCTGTTCCAGCTTGCCCCGCTGTGTCATGTTTTCCTCAAAGCTGGCTAGCAGTCTCTGTGTGTTTTATACATCTTTCAAAATGGCTTCATCTTTTAGCCTAGAAGACGGTGATCACAGCAATAGAAGATTTTACGCTCATATTTTCACAGATTTTTAAAAAAAAATATCGACTGTAATAAAAATACTTTTATGCTGCAGAAATGCTTTCTCCTGTGTTTCTCATTAAAATTTCGCCCAAATTTTTCAATAATTGGCAGTAAGACGTCTGCCGACACTGCGGTGAAAACCTCGGAAGCATGCCATGATTAACCCTGAGCAAATACCTTAAAACTCTGTGTTACATTTAACCCTGCGTTACTTTGTGCCCCGCGCTCCCCTATTGATTAAATTATACGCCCCATGAATTAGATGAAGTATTTGTCCTTTAAGGCTTAATATTAAATTTAAAGACTTTAAAAGAAAACAGACAAAGAGCGAATTAGTTTAATAAACACTGAAAGATTTTTCACTGACTATATATACACAAATAAAAATATTTCACATTTAATGTAGACATTTTTTTAATATTCGTTTCTTTTTCAACAATGTAAAACTGAACATTTCATCTGAATGTGAAAAAATGCTTCTAAATCATCACATTTACACACATCTCAGTTTTGTGTGGTGCGGCATTATTTAGCCGACTGTGATTTTGTGTGATTTTGTCTTTCCTGCTGTCAATGGAGAAATCCAGCAAAATGACAAAGAAAGCAGGTCCTGATTGGTCCTCGTGCGTGCATTAAAAATGCTGATTGGCTCACAGAAAGAACCTTATAGAGCCAAGCTAGAGTTCAACTTTGTAGATAACAACTTTTGTTTTTTTTTTAAATAAAAAGTCTTAAAATGTAAACAACTTATAAAAAAAACATCCCATAATGTAAATAAGTTGTCATTTAATAAGAATATGTGAATAACACAATTTTGACAAAAATGTCAGATAGAACCTTAAAATGCTAAGGTGATGATGTGTGTACAGCACGTGTTGTTTTTAAAAAGCGCTTTATAAATAAACATCGCTTAATAATATAAAACATAAGCTTAATTCAATGTGTTACTCGCAATTTACGGTTTGTTTTTTTTGGTGATATTTAGTCTAGGCTACTAGCAAATGTTGAATAAAACACTGTTGTTGTTGTTTCATATTTATACCAGCGATTTTTGAGAAAGAACCCTCAAACTGAAAGAAAATCTCATATTTAACCCTCATAATGTGTTTAAAATAAGTACTATTCTACCATTTACATAAGTATTATTACTTTACAGACATCATAATATAGTTAAAACCATTTTATATCCAATCAGCATTTCTCATTAATGCTGGAATAATAAAAAATACCGCGTTTATACTGTGCTTTAGCTCATAAGGAAGATTGTTCACTCAGAAATGGCAAAAACTCAGTAATAAATTATAAATAATTCACAAATATTTAGTTATATATTCGTTCATTCATTCATTTTCTTTTTGGCTTAGTCCCTTTATTATTCTAGGGTCGCCACAGCGGAATGAACCGCCAACTTATCCAGCATGTTTTACGCAGCGGATGCCCTTCCAGCTGCAACCCATCACTGGGGAAAACATCCATACACACACATTCACACTCATACACTGCAGACAATTTTAGCATAGCCAATTCACTGCATGTCTTTGAACTGTGGGGGAAACCGGAGCACCCGGAGGAAACCCACACCAACACGGGGAGAACATGCAAACTCCACACAGAAACCCCAACTGACCCAGCCGGGGATCAAACCAGCCACCTTCTTGTTGTGAGGAGATCGTGCTACCCACTGCGCCACCGTGCAGCCCCTGTTATATATTAATATTTATTAAAAATTGGCGTGGGTTTCCTCCGGGTGCTCCGGTTTCCCCCACAAGTCCAAAGACATGCAGTACAGGTGAATTGGGTAAACAAAATTGTCCGTAGTGTATGAGTGTGAATGAGTGTTTATGGATGTTTCCCAGTGAAGGGTTGCAACTGGAAGGGCATCTGCTGTGTAAAATATATGCTGGATAAGTTGTCGGTTCATTCCGCTGTGGCGACCCCAAAATAATAAATGGACTAAGCTGAAAAGAAAATGAATGAATGAATGTTGCTGTTTTATATTTATACTTGCTGAAAATGTCTGAAAAAACCCCTTAAATTTAAAGAAAAATATATTTATCTCTTATTTAACCCTCATAATGTATTCAATATCAGTACTATTTTAACATAAACATAAGTATTATTACTTTACAGACGTCATAATATAATTAAAACCATATTATATCCAATCTTTATGTCTCATTAATGCTGGAATAATAAAAAATATGTTGGTATTATATTTACAGGGTTCGTACCAAGCGGCAACCTCCCGCTCTCCCTCGGGAAGCCAATACGGAAGTAACTAAAACTGCAATTCATCGACTCGCCTTGGGGGGCTGGCTCCATGAAGTCCAAGGGCTTTCTTTCTGCATTGGTAAATTGGCCATTTTTACAGCTGATAAAAACATGTTTACAGCCTGGTACAAACGATGGCTTTGGTGCATATAGCTATGATTACCCTTCATGACAACTCTGAGGGGGGTGAATTTTTTTATAACTCATCCGTTTCGTTTTTATTAGGTTATATTAAGTCTGCATAATTAAGGGCGTGGCCACTTGAGTGACAGCTAGCCCTCGCTGGTCGCTGTCTCGTCACCTCAGCTGATTCTGGCTAATTAGCCGCTGAGTTTGGCATATACATCGTGTTTTTGTTTTGTTTAATGTTTCTTTACACAGTCATTTGCCTTTTGGAATTATTTCCTGCAATTATCAGATGATCTGGCATGCTGTGTGATTTAATTGTGCTTACAAACCGTTCAAGTTGCCTCCATTTCCCAGGTGAGAGAAATTATATACTTCTATACCATCTCTATAAATGTCTTTGTTTTATTTAAGATCATTTATCATTTAAATGTTCTTTAGACCAGTATTGCACTCCAGAATCTGACAGATTGATTAGCTGTAGGCTCTAGAACAGTCATCTGAAGCGTTGTCATACAGTGTTAATGCTGGATTTTATAAACAGCCTTGCATTTACTAACACAGACTATATCTGAAGTGTTTGATAGTCATTCGCGTTTTCCTCCTGTCGAAAAACGTCATAAGAACAATGTTTAGTGGCTCAATGTATTACAACAGTGTTTTTAAAAGTCTAAACACTTTATTAATATAGTGTACAACCAAGCACATGTGGTCAGAACACAAACGAGTCGCAGGTAATGAAGTATTAAACGTTCTCCCAAAGTAATAAGTCTGTTTTAATCCAGGTCTAAGCAAAATGCTGAGAATCCAGCATGCATCTGTAGCTCCGCTCACTCTCCGCCTCTTTGCCCTTATTTGGTATCCCGCGTTTGGTGCGATGACGCGCTAACAAAATGGCGATGGTTGGCCGCGCCTACTTATGGCTTCTTTTGCAATGTTCAGAAACCTATGGGTGACGTCACGGACACTACGTCCATATCTTTTACAGTCTATGGTTCGTACACATTTTTACTACAAAAATTCCATGACTTTTCCAGGACTTTCAAGTCAGTTTTCATGACCTAATGCTTCATGTAATGTCTACATTCATATATTCATTCGTTCATTCATTTTCTTTTCAGCTTAGTCCCTTTATTAATCCGAGGTCGCCACAGCGGAATGAACTGCCAACTTATCCAGCATGTTTTTACGCAGCGGATGCCCTTCCAGCTGTGGGAAACATCCACACACACTCATTCCCACTCATACACTATGGACAATTTAGCCTACCCAATTCACCTATAGCACATGTGTTTGGACTGTGGGGGAAACCGGAGCACCCGGAGGAAACCCACGGGAACGCAGGGAGAACATGCAAACTCCACACAGAAACGCCAACTGACACAGCCGAGGCTCGAACCAGTGACCTTCTTGCTGTGAGGCGATAGCACTACCTACTGCGCCACTGCGTCACCGTAACGTCTACATATATGTGGTAAATCATAAGAAACGTTTACATTTATTACAGCATATCATAAAACACGCAAAAGTTTCAATTTATTTTTATATCTACACTGTAAAAAATAAATCCGGAAAATTTACGGTAAAAGACCGGCATCTGTGGTTGCCAGTAATTAACCGTAAGAAATACGGTACAAACCGTAAAAGTAATTTTTCATTTTTACAGTAAGTTTATTAATTTATAGAGGTATTATGTCTGTATTTTAAATTAGCAACATCTACACATCTTTTGTTACACAGATAGACATAACACAGCCATATGCAGGTGGTGATGAGAATGTTCATACATATCGAACCAATGCTCATCACAAACAACACTTTCCAATCAGAAAAGTGTATCAGTGTCTAGAAGGTGCTCAGTGTCGTTCACACAGCTACTAAACACCAGTATGGTAACACGCATAAAAGGAAAGTCATGAAATAAACATTGTTTATCAACATTAGATGTAACATAACTCACTAATATACATTACTGATGAGGAAACAACTAAAAAGATCCATAGTAATATCAACAAAAAGCATAAAAAGTGATGTGCCATGCAGGGAACTCTGGGAAAGTCAATTTACGGTTATTCGCTGTATATACGCCGTATATATTAAGGAAACATACTGTTAACCAGGTTACAGATTTGTACTGTAGCATTTTTACAGTTTTTTACTGTTGAAATCACGGCTATTTTTTACAGTGTATGTAAAATAGATGATGCTTAGACAGCACTAATGAGAGCGTGTTTTTGGGCAAGAAAAGAAAAGTAAAAACAACTAACCTCTATTCCAATATACAGACATTTGTCAAACTAATTTTAGATAATCTTAATAGTCTGTTAAACTAGTAATATTAGGTAAAACTACTTCCATTTATAGGCATGCGAATGCAGCAGACCAGAAACGCAAGCACGTGTTTCGTATTTCACTGCATTCGAAAGTTCAAGCTTGGTGAATTCTTACATGCGAAATCGCATCAGGTGATTGAGTGAGACCAATACTGTAGATGATAATTTAAAATAAGAAATTTAAAATATGGAGCAATCGCTCACTTTTATTAATGTCTAATCATATTGTTTAGCCCCGCCCCTTTTCGCAGTGCCGTACAACAGTAATTTGCAAGCACAAGCTCTAGTGTGACCGTAGCTTAAGTCACTTTGGATAAAAATGTCTGCTAAATGACTAAATGTAAATGTAATTTGCATGACTTTTGCAAAACCTTGTGGGATTTTCAGTTTTTTCAAAAGGTCTGGAAAATGCCATGTCAAACTTCCATGACTTTTCCAGGTTTTCCTTGACCGTATGAACCCTGTATTTAATTCAATTCATGTTTATTTATATGGCGCTTTTACAATGTAGATTGTGTCAAAGCAGCTTAACAGAAGTTCTAGTAAATTTAGCTCATAACTGTACACTCAGAAATGGCAAAAAAAAAAAATCAACAAATTATAAATAATTCACACATATTTAGTTAATAAGCAGTGCTTGCAGCAGCACTTGAAGGTATTGCTATCTTGTAGCTGGTTTGTCTTTATTTATTATTTTACTTTGACATTTTTATTGTGTAATCTTTGTGCTATTTACAATTATAAAAACTATTTGTGTACACAGTTGTGAAAATAGGAGATCAAACTCAAAAACAAAACCCAGCCGTCTGAAGAAAGCGTCTGTAACTTCCTGTTTGGAGGAAACGTGCATGGGAAACAAAACAATAGTCTAAATAAAACCCCAAAGGAAGCATGGAATAAACATAAATACACAATGTTTACAGTAAACGTGAACCATTTGTTGTGCACATACAGTGATGATCTGAAATAAATCCTCGATGCTTTGCTTTAAAATACATTCATTTTATTGTGTTTTAGAACACAGACACTTATGACTACAGGAAGAAAACACAACAGCACAATCTAAAGTGGTTTTGCAATGGCTGATGTGATTCCTGTGCACAAAACAAGGCCAAACTTCACAATAAGGTTCCATTAGGTAATATATTGACTAACATGGACAAAACAATGGAAATTATCTTCTTTAAATTAAAAGTTGAAATGAAAATACATTTATTACAGAATTTATTCCACTACAATCCATTACATTCCACTACAATACAATACAATACATTTATTACAGAATTTATTCCATTAGAGGGCGCTGTCTACATTTATGTAAATCTGAAATATGTTACTTAGGATACATACTTTAAGATGACAAATCCACTATTGGGTGCTGTATTCATTTTTGCAAATCTGAAATACGTTACTTAGGGTACGTTTTGTTGTACGTTTCAGATCACAAATCCACTAGAGGGCACTGTCTAGCTTTTTGCAAATATTAAATATGTTCCTTAGGGTACATTTTCTTGAACGTTTTAGATGACACATACACATTTTTTTTGCTTATTTAAAGGAAGGACAAACATTTTTATAATTTCAATTATAAATCATAGACGCTGTTAAGTTGTTTTGTGGTATTTATTTGCCGTTGAATACATTAATTAGTACACACGTTAGTACAATTAGTACAATACGTTACATACGTTACTTAGGGTATGTTTTGTTGTACATTTTAGATAACAAATTCACTAAAGGGTGCTGTCTTCAATTTTGCAAATCTAAATTACTTAGCATCGTTTTTGTTGTATGTTACAGATGACAATTCCTCTAGAGGGCGCTGTCTACATTTTTGAGAAATGTTAAATTTACTTAGGGTAAATTTTGTTGTACTTTTTAGATGACAAATCCACTAGAGGGTGCTGTCTTAATTTTTGCAAATCTGAAATACTTTTCTTAGGGTACGTTTTGTTGTACGTTTCAAATCACAAATCCACTAAAGGGTGCCATCTACATTTTTGCAAATTGTTAAATACGTTACTTAAGCCACGTTTTGTTGTACATTTCAGATGACAAATCCACTAGAGGGCGCTGTCTACATTTTTGACAAATGTTAAATACGTTACTCAGGGCACATTTTGTTGTACACCTTAGATAACATATCTACTAGAGGGCGCTGTCTACATTTTTGAGAAACGTTAAATTTACTAAGGGTACATTTTGTTGTACTTTTTAGATGACAAATCCACTAGAGGGGTGCTGTCTTAATTTTTGCAAATCTGAAATACATTACTTAGGGTACGTTTTGTTGTACGTTTCAGATCACAAATCCACTAGAGGGCACTGTCTAGCTTTTTGCAAATATTAAATATGTTACTTAGGGTACATTTTGTTGAACGTTTTAGATGACACACACATTTTTTTTGCTAATTTAAAGGAAGGACAAACATTTTTATAATTTCAATTATAAATCAAAGTTGTTTTGTGGTATTTATTTGCCGTTGAATACATTAATTAGTGTACATTTTCATGAAAGTTTTAGATGAAAAGTCCATTAGAGGGCGCTGTCTACATTTCTGCAATACGTTACATACGTTACTTAGGGTATGTTTTGTTGTACATTTTAGATAACAAATTCACTAAAGGGTGCTGTCTTCAATTTTGCAAATCTAAATTACTTAGCGTCGTTTTTGTTGTATGTTACAGATGACAATTCCTCTAAAGGGTACTGTCTACATTTTTGAGAAACGTTAAATTTACTAAGGGTACATTTTGTTGTACTTTTTAGATGACAAATCCACTAGAGGGTGCTGTCTTAATTTTTGCAAATCTGTAATACTTTACTTAGGGTACGTTTTGTTGTACGTTTCAAATCACAAATCCACTAGAGGGCACTGTCTAGCTTTTTGCAAATATTAAATATGTTACTTAGGGTACATTTTCTTGAACGTTTTAGATGACACATGCACATTTTTTTTTTGCTAATTTAAAGGAAGGACAAACATTTTTATAATTTCAATTATAAATCAAAGTTGTTTTGTGGTATTTATTTGCCGTTGAATACATTAATTAGTGTACATTTTCATGAAAGTTTTAGATGAAAAGTCCATTAGAGGGCGCTGTCTAAATTTCTGCAATACGTTACATACGTTACTTAGGGTATGTTTTGTTGTACATTTTAGATAACAAATTCACTAAAGGGTGCTGTCTTCAATTTTGCAAATCTAAATTACTTAGCGTCGTTTTTGTTGTATGTTACAGATGACAATTCCTCTAGAGGGCGCTGTCTACATTTTTGAGAAATGTTAAATTTACTAAGGGTACATTTTGTTGTACTTTTTAGATGACAAATCCACTAGAGGGTGCTGTCTTAATTTTTGCAAATCTGAAATACTTTTCTTAGGGTACGTTTTGTTGTACGTTTCAAATCACAAATCCACTAAAGGGTGCTGTCTACATTTTTGCAAATTGTTAAATACGTTACTTAAGCCACGTTTTGTTGTACATTTCAGATGACAAATCTACTAGAGGGCGCTGTCTACATTTTTGAGAAATGTAGAATTTACTTAGGGTACAATATGTTGTACTTTTGGGATGACAAATCCACTATTGCGTGCTGTATTTATTTTTGCAAATTTAAAATACCTTACTTAGGCCATGTTTTGCTGTACGTTTTAGATGACAAATCCACAAGAGGGCGCTGTCTACATTTTTGAGAAATGTTAAATTTATCTAGGGTACATTTTATTGTACTTTTTAGATGACAAATCCACTATTGCGTGCTGTATTTATTTTTGCAAATTTAAAATACATTACTTAGGCCATGTTTTGCTGTACGTTTCAGATGACAAATCCACAAGAGGGCGCTGTCCTCATTTTTGTGAAATGTTAAATATGTTACTCAGGGCACATTTTGTTGTACATCTTAGATAACATATCTTCTAGAGGGCGCTGTCTACATTCATGAGAAATGTTAAATTTACTAAGGGTACATTTTGTTGTACTTTTTAGATGACAAATCCACTAGAGGGTGCTGTCTTAATTTTTGCAAATCTGTTATACTTTACTTAGGGTACGTTTTGTTGTACGTTTCAAATCCACTAAAGGGTGCCATCTACATTTTTGCAAATTGTTAAATACGTTACTTAAGCCACGTTTTGTTGTACATTTCAGATGACAAATCTACTAGAGGGCGCTGTCTAAATTTTTGAGAAATGTAGAATTTACTTAGGGTACAATATGTTGTACTTTTTGGATGACAAATCCACTATTGCGTGCTGTATTTATTTTTGCAAATTTAAAATACCTTACTTGGGGTATGTTTTGTTGTATGTTTCAGATGACAAATCCACTAGAGGGCGCTGTCTACATTTTTGCGAAATATTAAATACGTTACTTAGGCCATGTTTTGCTGTACGTTTCAGATGACAAATCCACAAGAGGGCGCTGTCTAATTTTTGTGAAATGTTAAATACGTTACTCAGGGCACATTTTGTTGTTCACCTTAGATAACATATCTACTAGAGGGCGCTGTCCACATTTTTGAGAAACGTTAAATTTACTTGGGGTACATTTTGTTGTACTTTTTAGATGACAAATCCACTAGAGGGTGCTGTCCTAATTTTTGCAAATCTGAAATGCGTTACTTAGGGTACGTTTTGTTGTACGTTTCAGATCAAAAATCCACTAGAGGGCGCTGTCTACATTTTCTAGAAATGTTAAATTTACTTAGGGTACATTTTGTTGTACTTTTTAGATAACAAATCCACTATTGCGTGCTGTATTTATTTTTGCAAATTTAAAATACTTTACTTGGGGTATGTTTTGTTGTATGTTTCAGATGACAAATCCACAAGAGGGCGCTGTCTAATTTTTTTGCAAAATATTAAATGCGTTACTTAGGCCATGTTTTGCTGTACATTTCAGATGACAAATCCACTAGAGGGCGCTGTCTACATTTTTGAGAAATGTTAAATTTATCTAGGGTACATTTTATTGTACTTTTTAGATGACAAATCCACTATTGCGTGCTGTATTTATTTTTGCAAATTTAAAATACATTACTTAGGCCATGTTTTGCTGTACGTTTCAGATGACAAATCCACAAGAGGGCGCTGTCCTCATTTTTGTGAAATGTTAAATACGTTACTCAGGGCACATTTTGTTGTATATCTTAGATAACATATCTTCTAGAGGGCGCTGTCTACATTCATGAGAAATGTTAAATTTACTAAGGGTACATTTTGTTGTACTTTTTAGATGACAAATCCACTAGAGGGTGCTGTCTTAATTTTTGCAAATCTGTTATACTTTACTTAGGGTACGTTTTGTTGTACGTTTCAAATCACAAATCCACTAAAGGGTGCCATCTACATTTTTGCAAATTGTTAAATACGTTACTTAAGCCACGTTTTGTTGTACATTTCAGATGACAAATCCACTAGAGGGCGCTGTCTACATTTTTGAGAAATGTTAAATTTATCTAGGGTACATTTTATTGTACTTTTTAGATGACAAATCCACTATTGGGTGCTGTATTATTTTTTTGCAAATTTAAAATACCTTACTTAGGGTATGTTTTGATGTACTTTTTAGATGACAAATCCACTATTGGGTGCTGTATTAATTTTTGGAAAAGATTAAATACGTTTGCAAACTTATAATTCATAAACTGAAGTCAAACAGTTTGTGTCTCAATGTTTTGTGTCTAATAGTGTAGTTTTGTGCCAAGTAGCCTTGTAATAAGTAGGATAATGTACATCCAGCCGGTTGTAAAACCTTTCAGTTTTATACAACAGCTGGCTTTATTTTGCAATAACAACCTGCTTGATGCATATTATCTAGTTATAATGGAACCTTATTTTAAAGGGTGAAAACACATTGTACAGCAATGCACGAGGAAAAAATAAACTCTTCTAATACAGTGTGAACATTATAAACAATGATTACTTTCTTGGATACAAATAACTGAGCATTAAAATATATAACATTTGTTTTTATAAAAAGCAACATGATCAACATTACATTGCTCCTGACTGTACAAATATAAAATATATTTAATAGAGCACTGAATTATTATGAATGCATAAACCGTTGCTCATATAAAGGACGGGATTGATCATAAAGCGTTATTTGATGATCTAACTGTGAAATGACCTCCAAAATAACGTCTTTTTAGAGGCAGGGATTACTTTATAAAAATATATGAAGATGAATATGTTTCTTAAGAATAATGTGCATCGCTGAATCACAGATAAACAAAGAGCAGGAATATAAAGTAAGAAATTAAACAGACTTTGAAGATAATTTATGCCAGCTTGTTTCTGATATGTTTCTCAGTGATAGGTTGCAGCTGGAAGGGCATCCGCTGCGTAAAACATATGCTGGATAAGTTGGTGGTTCATTCCACTGTGGTGACCCCTGATTAATAAAGGGACTAAGCCGAAAAGAAAATCAAATGACATGAATGTTTCTGATATGATATAAAAATAACAAAAAAGGTAACCGTGACTTTTTAATCCCACGTTACTCATGATGTTTTATTTCCTCCTCAGAAAAATGTAATTTCAACATTTTATCTCAATTTCAGGAGAAAAAGTTGCAAATCTGACAAAAAAACTGAGAATGACAAAAAAATAGACTTCTATTTTTCCTTAATTTCTCTTTTTTTTCTCAGAATTGCACATTTCTCTGTCAGATCTGATTTATTATTTTACAATTAGAATTTCGAGCTTCAGTGGAAAAAGTCAGAATTGTAAAAACAAAAGTTAAGATTCAATTAACAAAGGCTCATTCTGAAAACGTAGTCCGTGGACGTTTCTGGAGGCCGCGAATTATGTAGCCGGAGGTACGTATGGCTTCATTTAATTATTTTTTTTTAAACGAACGCTACGGGGCGGTATGACACCATTCCTTTTCGTGCTTACCACCTGACCGCTTACCTCCATGTGGAGGGGTTCGAGTCAAGGGTAGAGCGGTTCCAGAAATCAAGACAAAAACAGAATCTAAAAAGATAAAATGAACGAGTGAATAACAGGGTGAGAATGTGGTAAAATCTGAAAACGTGGTTAAAATCAGACGAGGGCTTTTCTTTTTCTGGACGGCTTTTGTTAACTGTTTGGCTGGGTTTAGGGGAAGTAAGTGGGTGGGCGGGACAATCGATAAAATTGGTTGTGTTTAGGGAAGGAGGAGGGTGGGTCAGTCAGTCGATTGGATTGGTTGGGCGGCCAGTCAGTCAGACAGACAGTCGCTCGACAGCGGCCTCTGGTGGGTTTAACCGAGAACAGCGGGCACGAACGGCACTCGCGAGAGAAATTTGAGACATGAAAAAGCGCTCACAGCGGCCTCTGGCTAATATGCGAAAACAAAAACTGCAAAAATACATACCTCCCGGGACGTATTTCGCAGACTACGTTTTCATAATGAGCCTGGGTTGGATTCATTAGCATAATTAGGGATTAAAGAATATTATTACAACCCCAAATCAGAAAAAGAAATAACAGTATGGAAAATGCAAATAAAAAAAGAAAGTAGTGAGTTACAGATTCACTTTAACTCGTATTTCATTGCAGACGATATGAACACAAAATATTTGATGTTTTGTCTGGTCAACTTTAAATATTGTAAACTTTAAAAACTGTAAATATTCATCCTTCCCTGTCATTCAGACCTGCAACACATTCCAGAAACAGTTGTGACAGGAGAAAGCACTATATCAGCCACAGCCATATCACCCTGCAGCCCAAGACCGGTTACTCACTGAAGCTAAGCAGGGCTGAGCCTGGTCAGTACCTGGATGGGAGACCACATGGGAAAACTAGGCTGCTGTTGGAAGTGGTGCTAGAGAGGCCAGCAGGGGCGCTCAACCTGTGGTCTGACCTGACTCTCTGTGGTCATTAAAAATCCCATGGCATTTCTCTTTTCTTTCTTTCTGTCCTGGCCAAAGTCCCTCAATCGGCCCTTACCCATCATGGCCTCCTAATCATCCCCCATCCACCGAATTGGCTCTATCACTGTCTCTTCACTCCACCAATAGCTGGTGTGTGGTGAGCGCACTGGCGCCGTTGACCTGTGGCTGCCGTCGCATCATCCAAGTGGATGCTACTCACTGGTGGTGGTGTGAAGAGACTCCCCTCATGATTGTGAAGCGCTTTGGGTGTATGGCCATACACAATAAATGCACTATATAAATACACATTACATTACAAATTTAGGGCTGGTAATCAGGTAAACTGGTGAAATAATGATGTGATTTGAAACAGGTGATGTCAACAGCTAATTGTAATTATGATCTGGTTCAAAAGCAGCATCCAAGAAAGGTCTAGTCCTTTAGGAGCTAAGATGGGCCGAGGATCACCAGTTTCCCAACAAATACGTGAGAAAATGATTGAAATGTTTAAAAACAACGCTTCTCTAAGGAAGGCATTTCGCATATTTCAACAAGACAATGCAAAACCACATTACGAGACAGCAGCTACGCTAATTATTTTCTTTATTCTCTATTTCCACCTGGGGATACTCATCCCGAGACCTCCAGAGATTGTGCAACGCCATTGATATGATCCAAGACCTGTGAAGAGGTGATGCCTACACTCTCAGAAATAAAGGTACGCGAGCTGTCACTGGGGTGGTACCTTTTCAAAAGGTACACATTTGTACTTGAAGGGTCCATATTGGTACCTCAGAAGTATATTTTAGTACCTACAAATTTTAAGAGGAACACTTTTGTACTTTTTAGGTACTAATATGTACCCTTGAGGTATTAATATGGATCTTTTAGGTACAAATTTGTATCTTTCGAAAAGGTACCACCCCAGTGACAGATCGCGTACCTTTATTTCTGAGAGTGTAGGTATCCATAATCCTGGACCAGGCCGTATCCTGAGCTGATGCTGTGGCGGTCATGGAGGAGTGGAGAGCTTGAGACTGATTCCTGTAATTTCCCAGTGACAGACAAGTCTTCGCATTGATCCCGTGGGGCAGCCTGATCACTTGCTGGTGACCTACTCACACCTGCAGCTTCTCCACGATGGACATCCAGCACAAGAAGTTTGGTCAGAGGAGGAATGGTCGTGTCCAACTGAGCCTGGTTTCACTAAAGATTTTTTTTTCCTTCACTTTGGTCAATTGGTGAAGTTTGTTCCTCTACACTGTTGCCACTGGCTTTCTTGGTTTGGGACTTGTGGAGCTGCGCATTGATGGATTTGCTCTTCAGTGTTTGAACTCTCAGCAGTGAAAATTAAACCACACTGAACTGAACTAAACTGACACGGTTTCAATCTACTAGAACTTCTATGTTCAGCTGCTTTGACACAATCCACATTGTAAAAGCGCTAGAGAAATAAAGATGAATTGAATACAAGAGGAAGAGAATACAGGTACTTGACTGGCCTGCCTGCAGTCCCGACCTGTCTCCAATAGAGAATGTATGGCAACCAAACCCCTGTACTGTTGGCCACCTTAAGGCTTGTTTGCAGGAATAATGGGACAAAATGACACCTGAAACACTTCATCGTTTGGTGTCTTCAGTCTCTAAACATCTTTTTTTTAATTTATTTTTAATTTTTTTTTTAATAATAATTTTTTCGGGGTTTTCACCTTTAATTGATAGGACAGTAGAGAGAGAGTATTGACAGGAAAGTGTGGGGAGCAGAGAGAGGGGAAGGATCAGCATATGACCACGAGGCGGGAATCAAACTCGGGTCGCCGCGAGCACAGGAGTGCATGTGTCGACGCACTAACCCCTACACCTCTGCCGCCGACCTCTAAACATCTTTTAAGTGTTGTGGAAAGGAATGGCAACATTACAAAGTGCTAAATGCTTTACTGATCCAACTTTTTTTTAAATGTGTGCAAGAAACAAAATAGGGATACGTGTTTATTTTGAAAAAAAAAATAATGAAGAACATGTTAAATAATGTTTGTTGTATTGTCTGCATTGAAATACAAGTCAAATTACATTTAGAAATCACTACTTTCTGTTTTTATTTGTGTTTTCCACACTGTTTTTCTGATTTTAGGTTGTATTACACTTGTACAGATCAACCAACAATCGAGCAGCAAGTTAACTGTGAAAACTCCTAGTGTGGTGTACACACATTATACACAGTGGTAACATAATAGTGGCTAATTTAATAAATAACAGGAATAAATAAATACATCTCATACCGTCATTCATGTCTCCGGCAGGAGTTGAGAAAGATGACTTCCTGCATGTTTGCAGCTCGCTAATCCAACACGCTCGTTACCTCAGTGATGATGTCATGTATTTACATTATACTGTACGTGGCGGGAATATATGTGGCAAATAACTCCTCAGATCCTCACAGCGCAGGTTTGCAGAAATGCTTTCTGTGTTTAAAATCAAATCTATTTATCTAAATTCACAATTTAAAGCTCCCTGTAAATCATTTAGACTGTGATTTGAATTGAATTGGCCACAACTTACATTACACAGATCACACTGTATAAAAGAAAATCACATTATATATACACTTTAAAAATATACAGTTGCAATCAGAATTATTCAACCCCCTGATTTATTAGCCCCCCTGTTTATTTTTTCCCCAATTTCTGTTTAACGGAGAGCAGATTTTTTCAACACATTTCTAATCATAATAGTTTTAATAACTCATCTCTAATAACTGATTTATTTTATCTTTGCCATGATGACAGTAAATAATATTAGACTAGATATTCTTCAAGACACTTCTATACAGCTTAAAGTGACATTTAAAGGCTTAACTAGGTTAATTAGGTTAACTAGGCAGGTTAGGGTAATTAGGCAAGTTGTTGTATAATGATGGTTTGTTCTGTAGACTATTGAAAATATATAGCTTAAAGGGGCTAATAATATTGACCTTAAAATGGGTTTTAAAAAATTAAAAACTGCTTTTATTCTAGCCGAAATAAAACAAATAAGACGAAAAAACATTATCAGACATACTGTGAAAATTTCCTTGCTCTGTTAAACATCATTTGGGAAATATTTAAAAAAGAAAACAAAATTCAAAGGGGGTTCAATAATTCTGATTGCAACTGTATGTTAATGAACAGTTTCCATATTTTGTGTGTTTTGGTTTTATTTACAGTTGTGAATTGCATTATGGGATGTTGATCTCTGCTCTGTTGATGTTGAAAATTTAACTCTACAGTTTAACAAAGTGACTTTTATTGACATTTTAGTAGTTTGAAACAATATAATGTATAAGAAATAATAATATCTAGAGAAATACGTCTGTAAAATAATGAAAACGTGCTGCAGTTTATTACAATGTTTCTGTAGTGTAATATACAACACCAACTCAGACAATATAGCACTGCAGACTATTACAAATGTTCAGGAAAGTCCCTTTTTCAAGGTTTAAATGTGTTGGAAAAAAGATCAAGGTCCCATAATGCAATTCAAAAGCAGAAAAAAAGGAAATAAAATATTATGATAATGTTTTTATTCAGTATGGATGTTTTAAAAACATATATTATTATGATTTTGTTTATGAATTACCAATATGCATATTCATACACCCATCAATATTGACATAAAACATGATCACAGTTTAAAAATGATGGAATATTTAATATTTAGAAATTTTAATTCTTTAATATTTACACCATGGTTCAAAATTTTAGGGGTAAAAAATATATCTTCTGTACAGTAATGCTGCATGTATTTGATTAAAAACATAATGTAAAATTATGAAATGATATTACAATATTACAAAAATAAATAAATAAAAATGAATAAATGAATATACAGTTGAAGCCCCCCTTTGATTTTTTTTTTCTTTTTTTTAATATTTCCCAAATTATGTTTAACAGAGCAAGGAAATTTTCACAGTATGCCCGATAATATTTTTTTTCTTCTGGAGAAAGTCTTATTTGTGTTATTTCAGCTAAAATAAAAGCAGTTTTAAATTTTTTAAACACCATTTTAAGGTCAATATTATTAGCCCCTTTAAGCTATATTTTTCCGATAGTCTACAGAACAAACCATCGTCATATAATAACTTGCCTAATTACCCTAACCTGCCTAGTTAACCTAATTAACCTAGTTAAGCCTTTAAATGTCACTTTAAGCTGTATAGAAGTGTCTTGAAGAATATCTAGTCTAATATTATTTACTGTCATCATGACAAAGAGAAAATAAATCAGTTATTAGAGATGAGTTATTAAAACTATTATGATTAGAAATGTGATGAAGCAATCTTCTTTCCGATAAACAGAAATTGGGGAAAAAAATAAACAGGGCTAAAAATTCTGACTTCAACTGTATATATATATATATATATATATATATATATATATATATATATATATATATATATATATATATATATATATATATATATATATATATATATATATATATATATATATATATATTCAAATTTAAATATTACAATTTAAAACAGTGGTTTCCTATGCGAATATACAATAAAATGTCATTTATTTATGTGATTTAAAAGAGAATTTTAAAAGCTTCACATGATGCTTCAGAAATCAGGCTATTATTATAATTATTATCAAAGCTAATCAGATTAATTGATGAATAGAAAGATCAAAAGAACAGCATTAATTTAAAACCGAATAATTTTTTAACATTATAAATCACTTTCCTGCCACTTTTGAGCAATGTAACCATCCCTGCTGAATAAAAACATTAAACACAGTTATCAGTTTTAAGATTTTAAGTAATATTGAAAATATTTAAATATTCCTCCCAAAATGTGAACATCAATAATCACTTTAAGAAAGTTTATCAGTAAACAGTGTGGTGGTAAATTCATCATTCTCTGTGTTGTGGCCAGTCCAATTCAAATATGCAAATTAGAAGGTTCTTAAAGGTACAGTTCAGCCAAAAATAAACCTGTTTATCATTTGCTCATTCCCAAATATAAAATATAATATTTTAAGAAGAGTCAATGAGGTCTAATGTTATCCATTGTCCACACTGTAAAACATATCTGCTAATGAACAGTTTCTGTATTTTGTGATTCACAAGTGTTTATTTGTGGTTGTGAATTGCATTATGGGATGTTGATCTCTGCTCTGTCCACTTCTGATGTTGAAAATTCAACTCTACAGTTTAACAAAGTAACTTTTATTGATTTATTTTATTTTAGTAGTTTGAAATAATATAATGTATAAGAAATAATAATATCTAGAGAAATAAGTCTGTAAAATAACAGAAAATGTGCTGCAGTTCATTACAAGATTTCTGTAGCGTAATATACAACACTAAAACAGACAATATAGCACTGCAGACTATTAATAATGACTATAAAAGTCACTTTTTTGAACTTTTCAAGGTTAAAAGTTGTTGAAGGAAAGATCGAGATCCCATGATGCAATTCAAAAGCAGAAATAAACAGGGAAAAATAAAAATATGAATCACAAAATACAGAAAACTGCTAATTTACAGGACATTATTAAAAAAAACACCTGTTTCTGATGACAGATTGATCGTTTTTTTCTCTTAAAATCATGTTTTTACACCATGGTCTCAGGAAGTGTGTCTATACTGTCAGAAGACAGAAGTTTCCAGATCTGCCATCTCTCACTGGTCCACTCTGGATGCTGATCCAAGCTTTTTGAAGAGACCGCGATGTGTGAAGATGAACCCTGAGCACCGTGACAGGAATTGACAAGCGGCTGCATGGATGCTGCCGCAGGAAGTCTGTCATCTCGTTTGGAAGATGCTGATTGGCTGACGGGAGCTTCGGCCTCCTCTGATTGGCTAAGCGCAGTCTGGTGCCTCGCTGTGATTGGACGATGAGGTGTTTGATGATTTGATGTTTGCATTTCAGATTTTGCGTCACAATCTTCATCATAGAAAACATCAGAGGAGGCGCGTTTGTACAGGTTTCCATCTGAACCTGAGAAACAGCAATGACTACTTTAGTTAAAGTTGCACTTATATAAGGGGTTTCAACACAGTTGTGTGTCAGCAGTGTATGATTATATTCATCCTGTAATGGTAAACATGTATTAACTCTATTTTTTATAATCAGACTTGATATAAACAGTCTGCAGAAACACTTTGATTGACATTCTTCCTTTGTACGTGTCATCAGAGGGGGAAAGCCCCGCCCACTAGTGCCAATCTCTCCCTCATTAGCATAATCAGCAGCCCTGAGTGAGAAGCAGCCGTCTGTCCATTAGCCATTAAGTGTTTGAGCTGCTGAAGATAATGTCAGCATAGACTAAGAGGATTATAGATGTGGAGTTTTAGATGAAGCACAAATGAACAGCGACAGGAGCGACACAGACTGACAGAAGGATGAAGCACACACTGACCAACGACAACATGCAGACCTGACAATCCCTGAGCATGCTAGTCCTGTTTTTAATCTGCCATTATGGTGACACAGAGGCATTTATAGCTCCGCCCATTTTTGAAAAGAGCACAATCTCATTTAAATTCAAAGCGACAGTCTCCAAAACGCCACAATTAGGATCAAAGCCTAAAAGTAGCAGTCTCAAGGAGTTATAAAACATTATTTGTGTGGTATTTTCAGCTAAACCTAACAATGGAGGACTTTATTTTCATTATCTAACATTGACAAAAAATAACAAATACTGAAATAAATGCATTGCTCAGTGTGTATTCATGCTAGTTTTTATATAAATGTTAGTATTTATATTCGTTTGTTATATATTTGTTAAACATAAGTTTGTAAAAACACAACAATTCATGTAAGCTCAGATAAGTTAAATTATTTTAGCAATGCAATTTCATAATGTATTTGTAAATGCGGAAATCAGCAAAACCAAAAGATGAATTATTAATAGGTTTAAAAGTATTTTTATTGCAGTAATAGTTAACATTTGTTAACTACATTTAACTAACTAACTGACCAACTAACCAACCAACCAACCAATTAACCAATCAACCAACCAACCAACCGACCAACCAACTAACCAACTAACTCAAGGGTTTTCAAACTGTGGGGCATGCCCCACCATGGGGGCGCGAAAATTTGAGGCGTGCACGCGAGTAAATTATGATGACAATTTTTATGCGTTCACTAGAGTGAATCAGATTAACGTCAGTTCAACAGCTAACTATCAGGCACCTGTAGAGTTTATGCGTTCCAGTAAAATATATGCAAATAAAATGGAGCGGTTGCTTTTTAAAATGAATGACGGTGAATGAAAGTCAAACCGGTGAGCCGTCTGACAAAAAAAAAGTCCCCTTCTTGTCACGCTGGTAAACAAGGAAGACAGAGATGGTTCTCTTTTCACAAGGTTTATTGAAAGTAAACACAATAAGGAATATCACACAGACTGTGTGAGAGGCAGATGTAATGTGCCGGCAATCTCACTCGCAGTACTGCAGGGATAAGCTGGTGTTAAAGCTTGGCAGTACTGCTCGCTGTAAACATAGTAGGGAAACTCAGTCACACAGTTCAGGGGAATGGAAGATCAGTCGAGGAATAGCACACAAGTCTCCGCCTTGCTAACACGGTGAGAGTTAAGCATGGGTTAGCATCCAAAACCTCCGTTGATGGAAACAGGCATAGAATGCATGAGGGTGAATACAGATCTTCAGAAATGGTCAGATAATAAAGACACTTCCCTGTATCAGTGCAATGGTTACGAAGACTCAGAAGGAACATCCATGGAAGAAGAGAAGACGAGGGAGCTTGGGTGAAGACAACCATATGACTTCAATACCGGACGAAGAGTGAACGGAGGAGCTGAGTGTTTATAGTGTCCTGGCTAATTAGGAACAGGTGCAGATGGTTAGTACTCAGGGGAAGGTTCTCGTGATTGAATGGGACTGGTATGAGGTGGTGAAACAGGATTGGGTGAGTGGGAACGAGCCGGGGATGTTACACTTCTGAATCAAATCAGCAGGATGCCCTTCTGGATCTTTCATTTTCTTTGAACACATACGACATGAAGACATACAGACTACCTTTGCATGGACATCAGTAATAGTTATTTGCCTTAATCTGAAGACAATAATATAATTAAGGTGTTTACGTGACGTGCTTTTTGAATGTTGCGTCACCAGGATATCCACGTTTCCTGCAGAGTCTCATGTCATTTCGGGTGTTTCATCTTTAATTTTTCGACTTTAACTGCAGTTCAGCACTTTCACTCATGAATATTTCATTCATGCCCCTTTGACAAACTGGGGTATTAGACGCAAATATTTAGTAAGGACTGGAGGAAGATGTTTTAATGGGATTTGATAGCGCACGCCGAATAGAAAGAAAAAACTTTCGCATTTCGTCATCAGTGTTGCCAGATGTAGCTGACTGATTCCAGCCCAAAAGCTATCCAAAACCTGCCAAAATGCAAATTCAAAACCGCCCAATTTGGCAACACTGTTCGTGATGTGTGTGTGTGTGTGTGTGTGTGTGTGTGTGTGTGTGCGTGCGCGGTCCTTTACTTACAGCCTTGTCTGTGCTTCTTGTCGCAAAATGCAGTGAAAAGTTCTACATGACGATAATAGTTTGATTGTGGTGTTTACTTCAATAATGCCACTAATACCTGCATACTCCACATGTCTTAATTTCATTTCTGTTTAGTTCAGTTATGACTTTAGTCGGATTAAGGTAATCAAAAATTGATGTTTACATGGTGACTCTTAATCAGAGTATTGTCTTAATCAAATTAAAATCATATTAAAGTATTGTTGCCCATGTAAACGTACTCAATGTCCGACTGAACCACACTGTCAGGGCTCTGCGAACTTGGATTTGCGAAGCAGCATTTTCTGTACGTACATCAAAAGCAAGCAGACTATGGCTCACGCTTATTGACAGTGGAAGATGATTTACGGTTAGTTGCGTCAGTAATCCAACCACGGAAAAAGGCTCAGCCATCACACTGAATCAGGTAAGCTGTATATTTATGTTTCAATGTAATTAATGCTACACAATTTAAACGCAGCAATATGTAAATGATGTTTGCACATGGATTATAATTTTTGGCTCGGGGGAGGGGGGGCGCAAGTGAAATCGGACAAACTTGGGGAGACGTGTGTCCTAAAAGTTTGAAAACCCCTGAATTAACTGACCAACTAACCAACCAATCAACCAACAGACTAACCAACCAACCAACCAACCAACCGACTAACCAACCATCCAACCATCTAACCAACCAACCAACCGACCAACTGACTAACCAACCAACCAACTAACCAACTATCCAACCATCTAACTAATCAACCAACCATCCAACCAACCAACCATCCAACCAACCAACCAACCAACCAACCAACCAACCAACCATCTAACCAACCAACCAGCCAGCCAACCAACCAACCAACCTGGGGTGCGTTTCCCAAACAACGACGTAACTCGCGGCTGAACTATCATAGTGCGATGCATCGTTTGGCAAAAGAACTATGTAGTGATGAGTGTTTCCCAAAACCCCTAGTTTCTCTGTCGCAGATCCATCGCTTGAACTACGTTAGTTATGACGCAAAACGCCCATAATGATGCTCTAAACGGGGTGGAGTAACTTCTTCAGAGAACAGCCCCATCATTTCTTTGTGCAAATTATATTGTTTTACCAATCAACCAACAGACTAACCAACCAACCAACCAACCAACCGACTAACCAACCATCCAACCATCTAACCAACCAACCAACCGACCAACTGACTAACCAACCAACCAACTAACCAACTATCCAACCATCTAACTAATCAACCAACCATCCAACCAACCAACCATCCAACCAACCAACCAACCAACCAACCAACCAACCAACCATCTAACCAACCAACCAGCCAGCCAACCAACCAACCAACCTGGGGTGCGTTTCCCAAACAACGACGTAACTCGCGGCTGAACTATCATAGTGCGATGCATCGTTTGGCAAAAGAACTATGTAGTGACGAGTGTTTCCCAAAACCCCTAGTTTCTCTGTCGCAGATCCATCGCTTGAACTACGTTAGTTATGACGCAAAACGCCTATAATGATGCTCTAAACGGGGTGGAGTAACTTCTTCAGAGAACAGCCCCATCATTTCTTTGTGCAAATTATATTGTTTTACACAAACACGCATTTAAAATAAAATCCAATATTAGTTTTGGTAAAACATGCACTCATTTTCCATATTCATTGAAATATATATAAATGGCACATATAGGGCCTGTGTTTGCTTTACTAATATTATTGAGAAGTTGAACATTACATATTCTATTCTAAAACATAAAATCACTTACAAAAGCTAACACTATTCTAATATCATATATAAATCATATAAATAAATAAATAATGAGGCGATTTATTATAAATATATTGACTTTAATAATAATATTAATAATATTAATGATGATGATGATGATTATTATTTAGGATATTGTTTATTTATTTAAAAAAAAAAATTACAATTTGACACATGCAAACCACAGCAGAAAGTTCTAACCAACAGACCCATCTCATATACAGCAGAGAAACTTAATGAATAACCCACTATGAAATAAAAGAATTAACGTATGCTGTGTTTTTTATTTTTACAAGCTTTGGAGACGTAACATAATTTCCGTTTTTAAATATACCTATAGCTTTTGCCATGAGGCTGTGTTCAAAATGATATCAATGTTTTTAAAGTGCACTGTGAAGGGAGCACAATTGTAAACATGAAGATCGCTAAAACTGAACTGTAAAAATACTTTGAAAGCAAATAACACCTAGGAGAGATTAACTTGATGCTTTTTTATTGTTAATAATTCCAATTTTGAATGTTAGAATGTTCTAAATGAATAGGGCATAGGGGGGATAAGTGGGAATAGAACACAGCCAGGAACTATGCTTTTAACTACAGCTCCAGAGGTGTGTTTTCAAGTGCTCAAGTTGGCGACGCAGTTTGCGAATGTTCACTAACCAACCAACCAATTAACCAACCAACCAACTGACCAACCAAGCAACCAACCAACAGACTAACCAACCAACAGACTAACCAACCAACTGACCAACCAAGCAACCAACCAACCAACCAGCCAACCAACTAACTAACCAACCAATCAACTAACTGACCAACTAACCATCTAACCAACCATCCAGCCAACCAACCGACTAACCAACCAAACAACCAACCAACTAACCAACCATCTTACCAACCAACCAACCAACCAACCAACAGACTAACCAACTGACTAACCAACCTACCATCCAACCAACCATCCAACCAACCATCCAACCAACTAACCAACCAACTAACCAACCAACCAGCCAGCCAACCAACCAACCAACCAACCAACAAACAGACAAACAGACTAAGCAACCAACCAACCAACATACTAACCAACCAACAGACTAACCAACAGACTAATCAACCAACCAACCAACATACTAACCAACCAACCAACCAACCAACCAACCAACCAACCAACATACTAACCAACCAACAGACTAACCAACAGACTAATCAACCAACCAACATACTAACCAACAGACTAATCAACCAACCAACATACTAACCAACCAACCAACCAACATACTAACCAACCAACAGACTAACCAACAGACTAATCAACCAACCAACCAACATACTAACCAACCAACCAACCAACCAACCAACCAACCAACCAACCAACCAACCAACCAACCAACCAACCAACCAACCAACATACTAACCAACCAACAGACTAACCAACAGACTAATCAACCAACCAACATACTAACCAACAGACTAATCAACCAACCAACATACTAACCAACCAACATACTAAGCAACCAACATACTAACCAACAGACTAATCAACCAACCAACCAACATACTAACCAACCAACATACTAACCAACCAACCAACCAACCAACCAACATACTAACCAACCAACATACTAACCAACAGACTAATCAACCAACCAACCAACATACTAACCAACCAACATACTAACCAACAGACTAATCAACCAACCAACCAACATACTAACCAACCAACCAACCAACCAACAGACTAACTAACCAACCAACCAACATACTAACCAACCAACCGACTAACCAACAGACTAATCAACCAACCAACCAACATACCAACCAACCAACCAACCAACCAACCAACCAACCAACCGACTAACCAACCAACAGACTAATCAACCAACAGACTAACCAACCAACAGACTAACCAACCAACAGACTAACTAACCAACAGACTAACTAACCAACAGACTAATCAACCAACAGACTAACTTTGTTGTTCTGCATTGTTTTGTTTTGTTTTTTTAAATAAAGTGATGCTTTATTTCTGAATGCTTGTATTCTTGTATTGTCTTGTGTTTTGTACCTGTGAGGAGTTTGTCATGAATTCCCGTCAGAAGAGCGTGTCGTGTTCGCCAGACACGAGCTTCATCATGCAACGATTCCCCTGAAGAACAGATAATTAAATTCACACACAAATCCTGAACTCTTCCGATCAAACGTATTGTAAATGAACGCACCAGATTCAATGTGTGATGCTGAGAGGCAGTTCACCGTGCTGTTTGTGGAAGGATGATGGTGTGTGTTTGCGAGACTGGAATCGGACGGATGAAACCACTCAGAAAGCACCGGAGAATTATTATCATATGGAGAGACTTCACCACTCGAACACACAGAGTCTCTGCAGGAGAAATACACAAACAAAGCAACATCAGAATATCTGAAGATGCTGCACTATATATTTCTTTACATTAGTTAAAGCATTGGTTAGCATGAAATTAAAATAAAAAATACTTTGAATTTCATATAATGTTATTCATTCATTCATTCATTCATTTCCTTTTCGGCTTAGTCTCTTTATTAATCTGGGGTCGCCACAGCGGAATGAACCACCAACTTATCCAGCATATGTTTTACGCCGCGGATGTCCTTCCAGCTGCAACCCATCACTGGGAAACATCCATACACACTCATTCACACACATACACTACTGACAATTTAGCTTACCCAATTCCCCTATAGCACATGTGTTTGGACTTGTGGGGGAAACCGGAGCACCCGGAGGAAACCCACACCAACACGGGGAGAACATATATAATGTTATATAATGCAATATTATATAAGGTGTAATTTAATGAGAAGAAACAAGAATAATATAACTAATCTAACATAATATCATTTAACATCATGTAATGTAATATAATATAGGTGAGCGAGACGTAGCTCAGTGATTAGCGCTGTCGCCTCACAGCAAGAAGGTCGCAGGTTCGAGTCCCGGCTGGGTCAGTTGGCGTTTCTGTGTGGAGTTTGCATGTTCTCCCCGTGTTGGCGTGGGTTTCCTCTGGGTGCTCCGGTTTCCCCCACAGTTCAAACACATGCACTATAGGGGA
>CAIGQS010000221.1:47500-56716 GCA_903798195.1 Danio kyathit
AAACAACAACAAAATAATGACAACGACAACAAAAATAAGTAACAATAACAAAAAACAATGAAACAACAACAATAAAACAACAATACAACAACAAAAACAACAACAACAAAACAATAACAAACAACAACAATACCAACAAAATACTACAGAACAGCAACAACAATGGCAGCAGCAACAACAATAAGCAACAGCAAAACAACAACATTGACAACACAACAATACAACAACAGCAAAACAACAATATTGACAACACAACAACAACAAAAACAACAACATCGACAACACAATAAAAACAATACAACAACAGCAAAACAACAACAATGAAAACAACAGCAAAACAACTACAACAACACAACAAAACAACAACAAAACAACGACAACAGCAAAACAACAATGACAACAAAACAACAACAATGAAAACGACAACAACAACAAATCGACAACAAAGAAAACAACAACAGCAAAACAACACAAAAAACAACAAGAACAAAACAACAACAACAAATAGAACAACAACAGCAACAACAACAACAAAAGAACAAAAATAGCAAAACAACAACGGCAACAGCAGAATAACAACAACAAAACAACAACAAAACAACAACAAAACAACGACAACAGCAAAACAACAATGACAACAAAACAACAACAATGAAAACGACAACAACAACAACAACAAAACGACAACAAAGAAAACAACAACAAAACAACACAAAAAACAACAAGAACAAAACAACAACAACAAATAGAACAACAACAGCAACAACAAAAGAACAAAATAGCAAAACAACAACGACAACAGCAGGAATAACAACAACAAAACACCAAGAACAACAAACCAATGAACCAACACAAAAACAAAAAACAACAACTATAACCAAAAATATACAAACCAACAAACAAAAAACAATAACAAACAAACAACTATAAAAATATACAAAACACAACACCCACAACAAAAAAACAATACACAAACAACAACAACAACAACAATAACAAAATCCTACAAAACAAAACCAACAAAAAAAACCATAACAAACAAACAACAACAACAACTTAAAAAATACACAACAACCAACAACAACAACAAGAACCAACAACACCCACACCCCCCCTTCCAAATACTACAAAACAACCAACAACCAAAGAACAACAACAAAAACAACAACAACAACAAACAACAATTAACAAACTACTACCAAACAACAAACAACCAACAAAACAATAAACACACAACCACCACAACAACCTAACAAAATACTACAAAACAACACAAAAAACAACAAAACAATAACAAACAACAACAACAACAACAACTATAACAAAATACTACAAAACAACAACAACAAAATAACAAAAACAACAACAACAATAACAAAATACTACAAAACAACAAAATAACAATAACAAACAACAACAACAACAATAACAAAATACTACAAAACAACAACAAAATACTACAAAACAACAAAATAACAATAACAAACAACAACAACTATTACAAAATACTACAAAACAACAACAACAACAACAACAACAAAATAACAATAACAAACAACAACAACAACTATAACAAAATACTACAAAACAACAACAACAAAATAACAAACAACAACAACAACAACAACAACTATAACAAAATACTACAAAACAACAACAACAAATTAACAACAAACAACAACAATAACAAAATACTACAAAACAACAAAATAACAATAACAAACAACAACAACAACAACAACAACAACAACAACAACAACAACAACAACAACAACAACAACAAAAAACTACAAAACAACAAAATAACAATAACAAACAACAACAACAACAACAACAACAACAAAATACTACAAAACAACAAAATAACAATAACAAACAACAACAACAACAACAACAACAATAATAAAATACTACAAAACAACAAAATAACAATAACAACAACAACAACAATAATAAAATACTACAAAACAACAAAATAACAATAACAAACAACAACAACAACAACAACAATAATAAAATACTACAAAACAACAAAATAACAATAACAAACAACAATAACTATAACAAAACACTACAAAACAACAACAAAATAACAATAACAAACAACAACAACAACAATAACAAAATACTACAAAACAACAACAACAAAATAACAATAACAAACAACAACAACAACAACTATAACAAAATACTACAAAACAACAACAACAAAATAACAATAACAAACAACAACAACAACAATAACAAAATACTACAAAACAACAACAACAAAAAACAATAACAAACAACAACAACAACAACTATAACAAAATACTACAAAACAACAACAAAAACAACAAAACAATAACAAACAACAACAACAACAACAACTATAACAAAATACTACAAAACAACAACAACAAAATAACAAAAACAACAACAATAACAAAATACTACAAAACAACAAAATAACAATAACAAACAACAACAACAACAATAACAAAATACTACAAAACAACAACAAAATACTACAAAACAACAAAATAACAATAACAAACAACAACAATAACTATTACAAAATACTACAAAACAACAACAACAACAACAACAAAATAACAATAACAAACAACAACAACAACAACAACTATAACAAAATACTACAAAACAACAACAACAAATTAACAACAAACAACAACAATAACAAAATACTACAAAACAACAAAATAACAATAACAAACAACAACAACAACAACAACAACAACAACAACAAAATACTACGAAACAACAAAATAACAATAACAAACAACAACAACAACAACAACTATAATAAAATACTACAAAACAACAAAATTACAATAACAAACAACAACAACAACAACAACAATAATAAAATACTACAAAACAACAAAATAACAATAACAAACAACAACAACAACAACAACAATAATAAAATACTACAAAACAACAACATAACAATAACAAACAACAATAACTATAACAAAACACTACAAAACAACAACAACAACAAAATAACAATAACAAACAACAACAACAACAATAACAAAATACTACAAAACAACAACAACAAAATAACAATAACAAATAACAACAACAACAACTATAACAAAATACTACAAAACAACAAAATAACAATAATAAATAACAACAACAACAACAACTACAACTATAACAAAATACTACAAAACAACAAAATAACAATAACAAACAACAACAACAACAACTACAACTATAACAAAATACTACAAAACAACAACACAGAACAACAGCAACAAAATAACAACAAACAACAACTATAACAAACAACTACAGAACAGCAGCAACAACAACGATAATAACAATGATAACAACAACAACAACAAAACAACTATAAGAAAAGACAACAACAACAACAACAACAACAACCACAAAGAATTTGATCCTAACATGCAGTTAATTGTAGATGATGTGCCAAATAGATGCTGCACCTGGTTTCCGTATGCGTCGCAGGAATCCTCTGCGTGATTGGCTACAGTGGACAGGAAGTGCAGTAAGCACTGTAGGGTGTCACTGTTGCAGGCGGGCAGCAGACAGAGGAGCAGCTGAATTATCCTGTGCTGCTCCGACTTTTCTAGAGCTGCAGAAACGACACAGAGAAATACTGTAAGAGATCAATTCAAATCAATTATACTGCAAGGCAGATGAATGCTTCATTCTGATTGGCTGATGAGCATTCTAAGGTGTTTGGTTATTACTAGATAAACACACAGCTAAAGTAGTTCCGGCAGGTTTACAGTTATCAAAAATAAATTTAGTTCAGTCGAAAAACGGCCGCTATATTTATGAAGTGAGGTGCGCCTGTTCAATACAGCATGAGCTGCAAGCTGCGCAGAGCGTGAGTCACCTGACATTCAGGGAGTGGTCCAGGCAGCCAAAAATATTTGGATATGTTTGTAGAAAAGGCCTTTTGTACTATGCATTGATATTGTCAATAGGGATGCAACGATTAGCCGATTTCACTATTAACTGCGCTTTAATTCGTCGCAATTAATCGTAAAGGCTTCTCTAAGCCGCATTTCTGTTGCACGGAACAAAACGAAACTGCTGCAGTTAAACAAAGGTATGCCAAGTTGCCAACTGTGTCCTAGTTTAAAGTTCCAAGTATCTACACTGAGGCTAATACGCACGCACACCGGATTAACTATAGCAGCGGCCGTTCCCATATCACGTCTTTTCCGCTTGCAAGTTTGTTGTTTCTAATGTACGACTATATGACAATATGCGCGCACAAGCGGAGCAACGCGTTTGCCTTACGTCTTTGCGGGCGCACGCAGTAGAAAACATCTCACGGTGAGAGTTCTGCATGCCTTCAGTGCAGTTTAAACAAAAGATATGTTAGACGAATTAATATTAAGATGATTATGTATGCATGAACGCAGATGGCAACAACAGTTCATCTAAATAGCTCACCTAATATAAAGCTTGAATTTACATTAGACGTGATAACCATCAAACCATGATTATTCTTCAGACTATATAATCGTACAACCTAAATCTATAATTGTTGCATCCCTAATTGTTATGCAGTTCAAAACCTAACATATGAATGTGTCTGAATGTAGAAGAAGCCTACTTCAGCAATACACTGCTTTTGTTGTGCTCTGAAATACAACAACAACAACAAAAAAGCCTATTGTACAATGCAGTGATGTTATGTATTTTCAAAATACAATATATGAACATTTTAATGTAGAAAAAGCCAACGTGGGTGTCTAAAGGAGCAAAAATACAACATATGGGCTCTTATATTGCTGTTGTGTTATCACTCATATAGCAAGTCATATCTCTGGCCCCTCATTTGGGATGCTTTTCATGAACTGGCCCCCATGACAAACTAATTTAATAGCCCTGATGTGACCCTCTTCATTGTGTGCTTCCCCAAAATGTCTCTGCGTTGTGTGTGTGTGATAGGATGAATAAGAAGGACACCAAGACCGTGGTTGAGCCAATCAGAGCAGCTTTCTCTTTAATGGACTCCTCTCTTTGTTTTGTCACTCAAAGTGCATCTTTCCCACAAGGAAACACAACTGAGGCCAAACAACATCCCATCTCCCTATCACAACGCACAGCTCCCCCCAGAGGAAAGGAAGAGATATAACATCTTCCCTACATAAACTTACGCATTAACTTGATCAGCAGTTTTCCAACGCTGTCTCTGTTTCACTGATGCAGTGGTGTAGCTTTTTTTAAATATATGGTCATATTTGCTATAACTTTGCATGAGCACATCAACTTCAACTGGAGACAAAAAACACTTTTTTCAGATGTTGCCATGATGACTCGAAATACCTGCGCTCCATTGATAATACCTTTTTATAGTCGCAGTGTGCGAGCTTAACTCTGAATCTGTCTACTTAAAGTTGATTGACCAAACTCAGATCAGCTATTCTGAAACTAAAAACTCTGAAGTTTTTAATCTCTCTGTAAGTCAACTCAGGCCCCGTTTACACTAGTACGTTTTAGTTTTAAAACGGCGTTTTAGAATAAAAACGATCCGCGTCCACACTAGCGTTTCACCCAGCGTTTCTGAACAGCTCTCCGTCTACACTAAAACGGTGAAAACGCACATCACGTGAGCACACACACACTCTCTGGCATGCGCTGCAGCGTGCTTTGAGCGCACACACACCCACATGAGAGCTGCGCAAGTCGGACTGTTCATCACGGATCTACCGCTGGATCTAATCTCACTATATTTGTTAAACGGGATATTTAATTAATCTTCTTGTCTATATCTGATGACATATTCCCAGACTTTGGTCTTTTGAATCTATCACTTGTTCTCAGGTAACGTGTTTTGGCTGAGCGCAAAGATAAGTTAGGTTAAATATTAATTAATATAACCGCGGACAGGGATTCTGCACATCTGACTGATTGTTTGCCTTTATTTTCTCTATCCTATAAACTTATTGTGCGTTATACTTTTATAATGGCCATTATTGATCATTAAAACAGATATTCAGTGAAAGAGAGGGCATGTTTCGTATTTTCAATGAAAATGAAAGGAGGCAGTAGCCTAATGTTATAGGCTCCGTTTTGTTATATGCTTGAAGATGACGCTCATATCATGCAGCTACACGACGCCTCAATATTTTTGATGTCTGTTGTTGCTAATATCAAAGTGAAAATAGGCAGCTCCTCACATCATGTTTTCATTTTATTGTTAAGATAGTGAAACAGCATAGCCAAGGTGATGTAAATGACTTTATAAAGTACACTCTCGGGAGTTTGTTTTCCATATCAAACTTGCGAAGTCTGAACTTACACGGAGAGGGTGTAAGACTGAACTGTGTGAAGGCTACTTAATATTGAGGGAAAAGCCCCAATCAGATAGGTGAATGTCAGCAGCCCCGCCTCCGTTTTTAGATGTCTCCGTTTTCCCTCATCCACACTGAGATGGAGCAGCAGCATTTTAGAATGAAAACGGCCTCTCCAGCGTTTCCAAAACGGTCCATTTTCGGGGCTCAAAAACTCCGGCGTAGTGTGAACTGATGGCGTAACCATAGCAAAACTTATGCGTTTTAAAACTAAAACGTATTAGTGTAAACAGGGCCTCAGAGTTCAAGTTTAAACTCAGAGTTGGTTGAACCTCCTTACTGAAACAGGCCCCTGACAAATAAACTCTCAACACACAACAGTGGATTTAGCAGTGGGAACTGGTGTATGAGCACAATAATGACCTCCGGGTTGGTGAATTATTAGAAAATAATGCAAAATAGAAGCGTAACAAAAACTCCACTTCGCGTCCGCCATGTTTGTAGTTTGTTTACACGTTTTTTCCATGAGTTTGTAGTTCCAATTGAGTTCACTTCCAACATGCAATGCATTGAGGGTAATATTAGCAGTTAGAGTATGGACGGTCCCTTATTCCGTCCATTATGGCCTTCCAGCTGCAACCCAGTACTGGGAAACACCCATACACTCTCACATTCACACACACACTCTCACACTATGGCCAATTTAGTTCATCAATTCCCCTATAGTGCATGTGTATGGACTGTGGGGGAAACCGGAGCACCAGGAGTAAACCCACGCCAACACGGGGAGAACATGCAAACTCCACACAGAAACGCCAACTTACCCTGCCGGGATTCGAACCAATGACCTTCTTGCTGTGCTAACCACTGAGACAACATGCTGCCCCGAATTTGAAAAAACTAAATGGTAATAAATGAGTCTTACATGCACAGCTGATGAACGCGGCGTACAGTTCTCTGGTCAGCAGAGGATCAGGCATATCTCTGAGAAACTCCTTCAGCAGCGCCGCCACATCATGAACACTGTGACGATCGTCTAAAATCACCTCTGCACCCTGATCAAACGCCTCGCGCAGCTGCAGGAACACACACAGAAACACACTTAACCACATAATACACAAATATATAGTTTACAGTCAACCCTTGTGTGCTGTTGGGGTGTTTTCATCCCCTCTTTGAGTCTTAATTTGGCCACAACCTTCTCTGTTTCAGCAACTGGGATCATTTTTGGTGACAAATCTTATTTTGACACAAATTTTGGGAAAATCCTTTTGAAAAACTTAACAACACACCCAGGGGAGACTGACTCCTCTTTTGTTATGTTGGTGCTGTTTTTGCCCCATTGACCTCTATTATAACCACATTGCCAGTGTTGGGGAGTAACGGAATACATGTACCGGCGGTACGTATTTAGAATACTATTCATGAGTAACTGTATTCCGTTACAGTTACTATTTTTAAACAGGGTATTTAGAATACAGTTACTTTCCTAATACCATTGGAATACTACAGGTGATGCGTGTCTGGCCCATAATAATATTACTAAATTGCCGCCGAAACCATAGAAACAGAAGCTACACTCCCGACTGCAATCACCAGCATTAACTCAAGTGAGACTCACGCAAATGACCCTGTTCTCATGCTCTCACGCCACACCTTCATTTTCTCACGCAGCAAAAAGGACGATCGCAAACACCGAACAACCGGACAACAACCATGATTTTCAAATAAACTGCTTTTTTGCCGTCATTGTTCGTGAATTCTCTGCTTGATGTTTCGTTTGCGCTTTCAGAGGTTTCATTTACGCTTCTTAAATTTACGTTCGCTTTTCTGACACAAATACAATTACAAATTACAAATACAATTACAAATACAAATTTTCTGACACCTTAGCCAAAGTTGGCAGCCCTGGTTAACTTGAGTGTACAAATATGAAGGATTCAGACCAGGGGCTCGAGGGGTTGGAGCCGCAACCGAAGCAACTTTCTAGCAGCAGTAAAGGAAAAAATGCGTTCACGTCTTGGAAGTTCAAGCATTTTTTCTCTTTAAAGAATGAGAGGGGTGAGCGAAACCTGACAGTGCATTGCAATCTCTTTTTCTGTGCAGACTGTGAAATACAAAGGGTAAACAAAATGCATATTATATACATATACTGTATATTACAGACAGTAATGCTGTCTATGTTCAAGCACTTTTTATCTTTATTATAGAAACAGAAATGTAATTTGTTGACACTTTGATAAATAAACATTATTTAATAAACATAATTATATTGTTATATTGGGCAAGTATTCCAAGTATTTAGAATACAGTACCAGGATTAAGCAAAGTAACGGAATACGTTACAAAATACATTTTAAAGCAGGTATTCTGTATTCTGTAACTAAATACATTTACAAAGTATTCTCCCCAACACTGCACATTGTTTGTATTGTAAAGCCATGACAGCATATAATCATGCATTCTTGATTGTTGATGGTTTTCCCTGTTGGCATTAAGAGGTCACATTTGTCATTTTTACTATTAGATTGTAACCTAGGTCTATCATGAACATGAATTTAGTGCTGATGATTAATTACACCACAAATTATTGTGATTACAATCATTCTGTTGTGTGTTTTTTTACTTGTGACTGTTTACAATATAAAGAACGCATTACAATATAAAATATTACAAGATTACAATATAGATTTATTTCATTATGGCATAAATAAATAAAATAAATAAATAATAATAAAACACTTTTCCTTAATTGGATGGCAAAGTTATTTTTATTTACTTTTACTGTGACCGGTCTATCATGAGCATACATTTAGTGATGATGATTAATTATAATGCAAATTACTGTGATAATTTGTAATTATAAATATATAATTACTGACACTATTTCTGTTGCGTTACAATATAAAAATAAAATGCATTA
>CAIGQS010000221.1:62216-67216 GCA_903798195.1 Danio kyathit
AACAACAACAACAACAAAATACTACAAAACAACAAAATAACAATAACAAACAACAACAACAACAACAACAACAATAATAAAATACTACAAAACAACAAAATAACAATAACAAACAACAACAACAACAACAACAATAATAAAATACTACAAAACAACAAAATAACAATAACAAACAACAACAACAACAACAACAATAATAAAATACTACAAAACAACAAAATAACAATAACAAACAACAATAACTATAACAAAACACTACAAAACAACAACAAAATAACAATAACAAACAACAACAACAACAATAACAAAATACTACAAAACAACAACAACAAAATAACAATAACAAATAACAACAACAACAACTATAACAAAATACTACAAAACAACAACAACAAAATAACAATAACAAACAACAACAACAACTATAACAAAATACTACAAAACAACAACAACAAAAAACAATAACAAACAACAACAACAACAATAACAAAATACTACAAAACAACAACAACAACAAACAATAACAAACAACAACAACAACTATAACAAAATACTACAAAACAACAACAACAAAAAACAATAACAAACAACAACAACAACTATAACAAAATACTACAAAACAACAACAAAAACAACAAAACAATAACAAACAACAACAACAACAACAACAACAACTATAACAAAATACTACAAAACAACAACAAAAACAACAAAACAATAACAAACAACAACAACAACAACAACAACAACTATAACAAAATACTACAAAACAACAACAAAAACAACAAAACAATAACAAACAACAACAACAACAACAACAACAACTATAACAAAATACTACAAAACAACAACAAAAACAACAAAACAATAACAAACAACAACAACAACAACAACAACAACTATAACAAAATACTACAAAACAACAACAACAACAAAATAACAAAAACAACAACAACAATAACAAAATACTACAAAACAACAAAATAACAATAACAAACAACAACAACAACAACTACAACTATAACAAAATACTACAAAACAACAACACAGAACAACAGCAACAAAATAACAACAAACAACAACTATAACAAACAACTACAGAACAGCAGCAACAACAACAACGATAATAACAATGATAACAACAACAACAACAACAAAACAACTATAAGAAAAGACAACAACAACAACAACAACAACCACAAAGAATTTGATCCTAACATGCAGTTAATTGTAGATGATGTGCCAAATAGATGCTGCACCTGGTTTCCGTATGCGTCGCAGGAATCCTCTGCGTGATTGGCTACAGTGGACAGGAAGTGCAGTAAGCACTGTAGGGTGTCACTGTTGCAGGCGGGCAGCAGACAGAGGAGCAGCTGAATTATCCTGTGCTGCTCCGACTTTTCTAGAGCTGCAGAAACGACACAGAGAAATACTGTAAGAGATCAATTCAAATCAATTATACTGCAAGGCAGATACATGCTTCATTCTGATTGGCTGATGAGCATTCTAAGGTGTTTGGTTATTACTAGATAAACACACAGCTAAAGTAGTTCCGGCAGGTTTACAGTTATCAAAAATAAATTTACGCTATACGCAAAAATAAACGACCGCTATAGTTATGAAGTGAGGTGCGCCTGTTCAATACAGCATGAGCTGCAAGCTGCGCAGAGCGTGAGTCACCTGACATTCAGGGAGTGGTGCAGGCAGCCAAAAATATTTGGATATGTTTGTAGAAAAGGCCTTTTGTACTATGCACTGATATCGATAATAGGGATGCAACGATTAGCCGATTTCACTATTAACTGCGCTTTAATGCATCACAATTAATCGTAAAGGCTTCTCTAAGCCGCATTACTGTTGCACGGAACAAAACGGAACTGCTGCAGTTAAACAAAGTTATTGCAAGTTGCCAACTGTGTCCTAGTTTAAAGTTCCAAGTATGTACACTGAGGCTAATACGCCCGCACACCGGATTAACTATAGCAGCGGCCGTTCCCATGTCACGTCTTTTCCGCTTGCAAGTTTGTTGTTTCTAATGTACGAATATATGACAATATGCGCGCACAAGCGGAGCAACGCGTTTGCCTTGCGTCTTTGCGGGCGCACGCAGTAGAAAACATCTCACGGTGAGAGTTCTGCATGACTTTCAGTGCAGTGTAAACAAAAGATATGTTAGACAAATTAATATTAAGATGATTATGTATGCATGAACACAAATGGCAACAACAGTTCATCTAAATAGCTCACCTAATATAAAGCTTGAATTTACATTAGACGTGATAACCATCAAACCATGATTATTCTTCAGACTATATAATCGTACAACCAAAATCTATAATTGTTGCATCCTTAATTGTTATGCAGTTCAAAACCTAACATATGAATGTGTCTGAATGTAGAAGAAGCCTACTTCAGCAATACACTGATTTTGTTGTGCTCTGAAATACAACAACAACAACAACAAAAGTCTATTGTACAATGCAGTGATGTTATGTATTTTCAAAATACAATATATGAACATTTTAATGTAGAAAAAGCCAACGTGGGTGTCTAAAGGAGCAAAAATACAACATTTGGGCTCTTATATTGCTGTTGTGTTATCACTCATATAGCAAGTCATATCTCTGGCCCCTTATTTGGGATGCCTTTCATGAACTGGCCCCCATGACAAACTAATTTAATAGCCCTGATGTGACCCTCTTCATTGTGTGCTTCCCCAAAATGTCTCTGCGTTGTTTGTGTGTGATAGGATGAATAAGAAGGACACCAAGACCGTGGTTGAGCCAATCAGAGCAGCTTTCTCTTTAATGGACTCCTCTCTTTGTTTTGTCACTCAAAGTGCAGGAATGGCACTGCAACATCTTTCCCACAAGGAAACACAACTGAGGCCAAACAACAGCCCATCTTCCTATCACAACGCACAGCTCCCCCCAGAGGAAAGGAAGAGATATAACATCTACATAAACTTACGCATTAACTTGATCAGCAGTTTTCCAACGCTGTCTCTGTTTCACTGATGCAGTGGTGTAGCTTTTTTTTAATATATGGTCATATTTGCTATAACTTTGCATGAGCACATCAACTTCAACTGGAGACAAAAAACACTTTTTTCAGATGTTGCCATGATGACTCGAAATACCTGCGCTCCATTGATAATACCTTTTTATAGTCGCAGTGTGCGAGCTTAACTCTGAATCTGTCTACTTAAAGTTGATTGACCAAACTCAGATCAGCTATTCTGAAACTAAAAACTCTGAAGTTTTTAATCTCTCTGTAAGTCAACTCAGGCCCCGTTTACACTAGTACGTTTTAGTTTTAAAACGGCGTTTTAGAATAAAAACGATCCGCGTCCACACTAGCGTTACACCCAGCGTTTCTGAACAGCTCTCCGTCTACACTAAAACGGTGAAAACGCACATCACGTGACCACACACACGCTCTCTGGCATGCGCTGCAGCGTGCTTTGAGCGCACACACACCCACATGAGAGCTGCGCAAGTCAGACTGTTCATCACGAATCTACCGCTGGATCTAATCTCACTATATTTGTTAAACGTGATATTTAATTTATCTTCTTGTATTATTCCCCGACTTTGGTCTTTTGAATCTGTTACTTGTTCTCAGGTAACGTGCTTTGGCTGAGCGCAAAGATAAGTTAGGTTAAATATTAATTAATATAACCACGGACAGGGATTCTGCACATCTGACTGATTGTTTGCCTTTATTTTCTCTATTGTATAAACTTATTGTGCGTTATACTTTTATAATGGTCATTATTGATCATTAAAACAGATATTCAGTGAAAGAGAGGGGTATGTTTCGTATTTTCAATGAAAATGAAAGGAGGCAGTAGCCTAATGTTATAGGCTCCGTTTTGTTATATGCTTGAAGATGACGCTCATATCGTGCAGCTACACGACGCCTCAATATTTTTGATGTCTGTTGTTGCTAATATCAAAGTGAAAATAGGCAGTTCCTCACATCATGTTTTCATTTTATTGTTAAGATAGTGAAACAGCATAGCCAGGGTGATGTGAATGACTTTATAAAGTACACAGTCGGGAGTTTGTTTTCCATATCAAACTTGCGAAGTCTGAACTTACACGGAGAGGGTGTAAGACTGAACTGTGTGAAGGCTACTTAATAATGAGGAAAAAGCCCCAATCAGAGAGGTGAATGTCTGCAGCCCCGCCTCCGTTTTCAGATGTCTCCGTTTTCCTTCATCCACACTGAGACGGAGCAGCAGCGTTTTAGAATGAAAACTGACTCTCCCAGCGTTTCCAAAACGCTCCGTTTTCGGGGCTCAAAAACTCCGGCGTAGTGTGAACTGATGGCGTAACCGTAGCAAAACTTATGCGTTTTAAAACTAAAACGTATTAGTGTAAACAGGGCCTCAGAGTTCAAGTTTAAACTCAGAGTTGGTTGAACCTCCTTACTGAAACAGGCCCCTGACAAATAAACTCTCAACACACAACAGTGGATTTAGCAGTGGGAACTGGTGTATGAGCACAATAATGACCTCCGGGTTGGTGAATTATTAGAAAATAATGCAAAATAGAAGCGTAACAAAAACTCCACTTCGCGTCCGCCATGTTTGTAGTTTGTTTACACTTTTTTCCCATGACTTTGTAGTTCCAATTGAATTCACTTCCAACATGCAATGCATTGAGGGTAATATTAGCAGTTAGAGTATGGACGGTCCTTTATTCCGTCCATTATGGCCTTCCAGCTGCAACCCAGTACTGGGAAACACCCATAAACTCTCACATTCACACACACACTCTCACACTACGGCCAATTTAGTTCATCAATTCCCCTATAGTGCATGTGTATGGACGGTGGGGGAAACCGGAGCACCAGGAGTAAACCCACGCCAACACGGGGAGAACATGCAAACTCCACACAGAAACGCCAACTTACCCTGCCGGGATTCGAACTAATGACCTTCTTGCTGTGCTAACCACTGAGACAACATGCTGCCCCGAATTTGAAAAAAGTAA
>CAIGQS010000222.1:0-71361 GCA_903798195.1 Danio kyathit
TGAAGAGCGGGGAGCGGGAGGAGTAAGAGGTTTGGGGAGATGGGGGCGCGCGACCGGAAGAGCACAAGCGCCAAGTAAGTTTCAGCCCGGACTGTACCAAAATGTTGAGGAGCGGGGGGCGGGGGAATTCCGGGAGTTTACCGGGAGACAGAACAATACGGGAGACGGGTCTGAAATACGGGAGACTCCCGGGAAAAACGGGAGTGTTGGCAGGTATGATATCAACTCTTCATCTGACACACTCATATAGGAAATTACCAGCCTGATCTCACGAGGAAACGTAAGTATTTTACGTTTTGTCAGTTTAGTGGCGAATTCGTATGAGTTCAGTCGTACGAAAATGTCCGATTTTAAAAAGGAGGCGTGGCACCTAACCCCACCCCTAACCCCAACCGTCATTGGGTGATGAGCAAATCGTACTAATTTGTACCAATTAGATCGTACGAATTCATACGAATTAGCCACTAAATAAAAAAGTTACACATTGCCGTGAGATTGCGTTGAAAAATACTGTATGTGCTATTGTTTAGTAATCTGCTATTGTTTATGGCCAGTGTCCACTGAGTGGTACAGTACTGGTCGGTATGGGTCGGTACGGGTTATCAGGCTTGCAATTCCACAGCCAAAAGTGTACCAATGGTGGCCTTAGTGTACGACAAACATTTTTGTAATACAAAAAAGAAAACAGCTATTATTCATTCATTTTCCTTCGGCTTAGTTCTTTTATTAATAAGGGGTCACCACAGCGCAATGAACCACCAACTTATCCAACATATGTTTTAGCAAGGGGATGCCCTTCCAGCCACAACCCAACACTTTAAAACACCCATACACTCTTGCGTTCACACACAAAGACTACGGCCAATTTAGTTTATTCAATTCACCTATAGTGCATGTCTTTGGACTGTGGGGAAAAACAAAGCACCCGGAGGAAACCCACACCAACACAGGGAGAACATGCAAACTCCACACAGAAATGCCAGCTGACCCAGCCAGGGCTCGAACCAGCGACCTTCTGAGGTGATTGTGCTACCCACTGTGCCACCGTGACACCTGAAAACAGCTATTAGCACAACAAAAAACAAAAATATTAGTTTCAAACATTTATTCACTTTACAAAATGTGAAAAACTACTAGAGGAATTACTACAGTAACAACATAACAGTAGAATATTTTATATTTAACACTTTAGAATAAAAACTTGTAAATCTAATCTAACTTATCTAAACTAAAAAGGTCAATGAGAATGTAAGTCTGCTAAAAGAAAAAGAAATTCTATTTTTGCACCCCTACCCCTTCCCCTTGGCCCTTACAACTGAGGGTTAAGGGGAAGGGCTTCAAAATTTACCCCTTAGAATTGGGACAGCACTACAGCACCTGCACACGTCATCATATGTCATCATGATCTCTTGCTTCATATGACATCAGACGACAGTGACTGCTGTGGTTATTCCAGTTGTGTAATTATTTGGTATTTATCTTCAGGAAATCACTGAAGGCATATATCATGTTTTCATAACGATCTAATGTGGCAATAAGATCATAACTGTACTGTGCATTTACACAGTGGTCATATTCATGTAAACACACGAAAACAACACTAACATTATAGCAGACACTGTAAAAAGCTCATTCTCAGCCACTAGACTTTTCTGACAGGGTATTCGAGTGTCATCGAGTGTCAGAATGTTGTACTGCTATACAGGAGTTTTTAATATGGATTATAGATGGCCAAATTTAGCGGGGTTTATTTTAGCGTGTTTTTTTAAAAGCATGACGGTAAAACACGAACACGGTTACGAATAAATTAAATCATATGTTTGTTTGTTGTAAAAATTCGTAATAATGACAAAAAATACTAATTTGTGGATCTCCTTACTTCCAGGGGTAGCTATACTGCCGTTGTAGCTGGTGTATTCTGGGAACTTTTCTTACCCCTTGAATTCGAATGTGGTCCTGAAAAATCTTCATTCGAAGAGCTATTCACCCCTTCCCCTTAGCCCTACGCCTTCAAGCCAAGCGGCAACCTCCCGCTCTCCCTCGGGAAGCAAATACGGAAGTAACTGAAACTGCAATTCATCGAAATTAGTCCTGGCTCCATAATAGAGCAAATTTCTATTGAGCCCACTGTTAGAATGGCCAACTTCACAGCAGAAAAAAAGGTGTCTACAGCCTGGTACAAAGAACGATTTTGGTTCATATAGCTACTATTACCCTTCGTGACAACTGTGAGGGGGGTGAATTTTTTTATAACTCATCCGTTTCCTTTATATTAGGTTATATTAAGTTTGCATAATTAAGGGCGTGGCCACTTGAGTGACAGCTAGCTCTCGCTGGTCGCCTTCACTTCACCTCAGCTGATTACAGCTGATTAGCCGCTGATCTCGGCATATTCATCGTATTTTTGTGTTGTTTTATGTGGCTTTACACAGTCAGCTGCCTTTTGGAATTATTTCTTACAATTATCAGATGATATGGCATGCTGTGTGCACTTAATTGTGCTCACAAGCCATTCACGTGGCCTCCGTTTCCCAGGTGAGTGAAATTATATACCATCTCTATGAATGTATTTGTTTTATTTAAGATCATTTATCATTTATAATGTTCTTTAGAGCTGTATTGCACTCCAGAATCTGACAGATTATTAGCTGTAGGCTCTAGAACAGTCATCTGAAGCGTTGTCATACAGTGTTCTGCCTGGGCTTCATAATTAGCCTTGCATTTACTAACACAGACTATATCTGAAGTTTTTGGAAGTAATTCGCACTTTCCTTCTGTTGAAAAACGTCATAGGCACAATGCTTAGTGGCTCAATGTGTAATGCATTGAGCCACTAAGCATTGCACTTATGATGTTGCTTATGAAACAGTGTTTTTAAAAGTCTAAACACTTTATTGATAAAGTGTACAACCAAGCACATGTGGTCAGAAGAGAAACGAGTCGCAGGTGATGAAGTATTAAGGTTTTCTCCCATAGGAAAGCCCGTCTAAGCAGGGCGTCTGTAGCTCCGCTCACTCTCCGCCTCTTTGCCGTTGTATGGTATGCCCGGGGTTGGTGTGATGACGCGGTCGGCCACGCCTTCTGGTAGCTTCTTTTGGGTTCTTCATAAACCTATGGGTGATGTCATGGATACTACGTCCATATCTTTTACAGTCTATGCTTCAAGCTAAAGAGAATTGGGACAGCCCTACCTACCCCTTGACGTGAACACACAAAACGAGGGGTAGGGGTAAGGGGAAGGGCTAAGGGGTAGAATTGGGATCATTGGGCCAAAGTTTACAATTATCAAAAATTATTTTTAATGTTGACATAGAGTCTCTAATAATAAAACTGACTGAAAGGACATTGAAAAAACACTTTTACAAACGATTAAATTATCTAAGATAAAGCAGGATATAGTAGGGTTTTATTTTTCTTAAAGGGATAGTTTTTAAAAAACTTAAAAAGTAAAAAAAAATCTGTCATGATTTACTCACATTTCAAGAGTTCACACTTAGCTGATGATTAATTATAAAGCTTGTTTGGCATGCTGTCCCGGGAGAGAGCCCTGAGTTCATGAGATCCTCGAGCCCGGGGCTCCCTCCCGTTGCAAGGCGAGAGGGGAGATCGAGCTCAGGTAGATGTCGAGAACTCCCCCATCGTAGTGATTGAAGAGCAGATAGTAGTTCTCTTTAACGAGATAGGTACTAGATAGTGAGCAAGTCTATAGTGTTGATTAATCAATAACTTAGGTTGCATGTTTTTAATCGGTGGGAGGAAACCGGAGAACCCGGGGAAAACCCACGTGAGCACGGGGAGAACATGCAAACTCCACACAGAAAATGCCAGCTGGTTTGGTAAAGCCTAGAACCATTGACATTCTTGCTGTGAGGCAACAGCGCTAAGCGTTGGGCCACCGTGTCACCCATCTAAAGAGAGGAGGAGTAGGGGTGGAAGGGAGGATTCTTCAAAGCGAAGATAGCGGTGATATGAAACCCGGGGTATTTATAGTAGCTTAGGGAACATCTGATTGGTGCATGGTGATTTGGATAATGTGGGTCCAGGCGCTAGCAATCATAAGCACGTGATCCTCTCGAAATTAGTTTATAAATAAACTTCACTTATTTCAAATATTATTTCATATCATTTTCAAATATGAGTTTCTTTCTTCAGTTGAATGCAAAGGAAGATATTTTGAAGAAAGCTGGAAACCTGCAACCATTGACTTCCATAGTATTTGTTTTCCTACTATGAAAGTCAATAGTTTCATGTATTAAACTTTCTTCAAAATATTTCCTTTGTGTTCAACAACAACAACAACAACAACAACAACAACAACAACAACAACAAAAAGATATTCATGTCCAAATAGAATAGAAAACAGAGAAAATAGACATAGTCCAAATATCAAAAAAGCCTAAACATATTGTCTTGTTTTCGGAAATAATATGCCAAATGTTTTTTCCTTAAAACAAGCAAAATAATCTTTTTTGTTTTGATGTAACATTATTATTTTGTTTACCCCATTGGCAAATTATTTAGCTTGTTTTAAGGAAAAACGCACTTAATTTTAACATATTATGTTGAAAACAAAACAATATGTTTTGCTTGGCTAAAAAATGTTTCTTGATTTAAGAAGTTTTAGATATTTGGACTAAAATGGTTCTTGGCAATTCATAAAATGCAAGTCAGCAGCTTCTGGCACTTTGAGACTCATAAAAAATATACAGTACATGCAAAATTAAAAAAATATACAGTACATGCAAAATTAAAAAAAATATACAGTACATGCAAAATTAATACCTGTGGCTCCTGACGATACATTTTGGTGTTATACACTGTACAAAATGCAGCGTTCCATGCAATGCATTCATATTGTCCCAACACAAATTGATTAAGTTAACATAAGACATTTAAGTGGATTGAATATAAAACAATTAAGTTGTCCCACAACAAATCTCAAGAATTGTGCTATTTCAGATCTTTTTAAATCAGTAGTTGGAACAATACTGTGCAACTTTCTTCCATTATTTCAAGCTAAATTATATATTGTAAATTATAGAAAAGTCTACTAAAGGAGGTCGGGCATTTCCATTTATGGAACCCTAAAATCTGGAATAGCCTTCCTGATAATGTCCGAGACTCAGACACACTCTCTCAGTTCAAAACTAGATTAAAGACCTATATTTTTAGTAAAGCATACACACATAACAGTATGATGAGGTGAGGTGAGGCCACCTGTTGGACACACTCCTCCTGTCTTAATGCACCAGACATTTGGTTAGAAGCACTCCTGTGCTTCACATGTTTATTTATATAACTGCTATTTTCTTTTAAAGTGCTTCTTTTTTGCATTGATATTTATTATCTCTTGTTTGAATACACTATGAACAGCAGCTACACTAATTGTTTTCTTTATTCTCTATTTCCACCTGGGCAGTGACGGCTGGTCAATAGAGGGCGCTGGGGCGCCGCCCCCTTCAAGTTAGACCCCTTTAATATGTTAATGTTTATTATCACAAATATTAACTAAGTAAATTGATTTAATTATAACATTCTAACATTTATTGAAAAAAAAAATGTATAAACAATATTTTTTTATATGTGTGCGGGGCGCCGGACTAATGGGTGTCTATGTAGGTACACAAACTTTTGCAATGCACGTGATATGACGATAAGCTCTAATTGGCCTGTTTTAAATTGTCTTTGGGGCGCATCGCTCTGCGCCCCGAACCCTCCCATTTTTGTTGTTAGAATGAATCATATTTGTTTTTATATGATTGGCCTTATGTGATTGGACCATTCTCACCAAAGAGCTTAGAATGCAATTTCTCGAGATGAAGGAAAATTCCGTTGTATCTTTGCAAAGATATCTGTTCACAAGGCGTTTGGATGAAGGAAAAAAAAAAAATCAAGAAGCTTGGACCAGATTGACCTTCCTTGCAAATTCACCAGTAGTCAAGTGATCGCGAGCGAGCATATATTCGGGGTTTTTCCAGCACTTGTCATGACAAACGGAGTTGGCTGGCAGGTTGTGATGTAAGTCATGCCTTTTACTATTTCCGTGTTTGCTGTTTCAAACAGCATGACGCAAGAGAGGCTGAATGCATTGGCCATGCTGTCAATAGAGAAGAGACTGGTGACTGAGATGACTGACTTTAACCAAAAGGTTATTGAGAAATTTTCAAGCCAGAAAAAAAGGAGAGCAAAATTTATTTTCAAGTAGTGCTACTGGCCAGTGATTAGGCAACATGTGTGTGTGTGTGTGTGTGTGTGTGTGTGTGTGTGTGTGTGTGTGTGTGTGTGTGTGTGTGTGTGTGTGTGTGTGTGTGTGTGTGTGTGTGTGTGTGTGTGTGTGTGTGTGTGTGTGTGTGTGTGTGTGTGTGCGTTTACTGATTATCTTGATTACTTCATTACTGATAATAAACCCAAATTGAACTAAAATGAACTGATTTGTGATGCATTTATTGTATGCTTTAGTCATATTTTAGTTTGTTGATACATCACCTGAAAAATGGCTTTTACACTCTTACTTTACCAACAGTTAGATTTTTTTCTGATGTTTGCGCATTCTAGAGGCCTCCATAATCTTGGACCAGGCTGCATCCTGAGCAGATGCTGTGGTGGTCATGGAGGAGTGGAGAGCATGAGACTGGTTCCTAAAAAACTCTTCGCATTGATCTTGTGGGCCAGCCTGTACACCCGCCGGTGACCTACTCACACCTACAGCTTCTCCTTGATGGACGTCCAGCGTTCTCCAGCCTCTGGCGCATAGACTGCAGCTTTGCACAGAACGTTTGGCCAGAGATGAAATGGTCGTGCCCAACAGAGCTTGGTTTCTCTCAAGGATTTTTTTCCTTCACTTTTGTCAATTGGTAATGTTTGTTCCATTCCACTGTCGCCACTGGCTTGCTTGGTTTAGGACATGTGAAGCTGCGCATGGATGGATTTGCTCTTTAGTGTTTGGACTTTCAGGAGTGAAAATTAAACCACACTGAACTGAACTAAACTGAACTTCAACTCTGAAACCTGGACTGACACAGTTTCAATTTCAATTTACTAGGACTTCTATGTGAAGCTGCTTTGACACAATCTATATTGTAAAAGCGCTATAGAAATAAAGATGAATTGAATTGAATAAATGATGAAGAAACGAACCTGAATGCATAAACGGTCACATCAAGACGTCTTTATTGTAATTCCACCAATAAATTATCAAGACTTTTTTGTGAACTCATTTGAATAATCAGGGATTTTCCAGTACAAATCATAGAAGACAACTCTAAAAAGATCACTTTCTTCACAAAATATTTTCTGTTTCGAGAGAGAGAAGGATAAACACTTCTATTATAAACAAGACAAGAGATTTACAAATGTGTGTTTTGTTCATCTTCCTCCCACACAACACTCCAGGTGCTGCGCAGGAAGAAGTCAAAAAGAAAAAAAAAGGTTGAAATGTGGAAAGAATCCCCAGGATACTGTAAATAACGTTAGAAAGTATACAAAAACATATAGGGATGCAAATCTAAAGAGTTTAATTTAGTGATTATTTATCTTCTCTCCATGGACATTGTAAAATGCATCATAGGATATATCTGTTTGAATATAGACAAATGTTAAGTATTTTTCATGAAAAATTAAATAAATGGAAAGGTTTTGCACCATTTCTGACAGAAAATACATAACAGGATTTGCAAAATCTGACCCTCATATTTGGCACCTGCTGTCTGAACATTACCTGTTTTATACAACTTTAAACTTAGGTTATTAGAAATTTTTTGTTTCATGGATTTCCCACATCTGCTGAAGCATGAATCATAAATATGTCCAGGTCAAAATAAAATAAAATAAATACATTGATAAAAAATAAATAAATAAAAAAAAAATAAATAAAAAAAAAAATAAAGTAAAAGTCTTATTTTGGAGTCTGCATCAATAAAATTAAATAAAATTAAATTAAATAAACACAATATTTAAATTTGGTGTCTAAAATGAAATAAAATAAAATAAAATGAGATTAAAAATGAATTAAAAATAAAAGTCTTATTTCAGAGTCTGCATCAATAAATAAAATAAAATAAAATAAAATAAAATAAAATAAAATAAAATAAAATAAAATTATTTTAGTGTCTAAAACAATAAAATAAAATAAAATAAAATAAACGCAATATCTTATTTTGGTGTATACATCGATAAAAATAAAAATAAACAAGCAAACAAATAAATAAATAAATTTAAAAAATTAAAAATATAATAAAAGTCTTATTTTGGAGTCTGCATCATTAAATTAAATTAAATTAAATTAAATTAAATTAAATTAAATTAAATTAAATTAAATTAAATTAAATTAAATTAAAAAATTTTAACAAATTATTTTGGTGTCTAAAAAATAAAATAAAATGAACAGAATATGTTATTTTGGTGTATACATCAGTAAAATAAATAAATAAATAATAACAATTTTAAATAAAATAAAATAAAAATAAAATAAATAAATACAATATTTTATGTTGATGTCTAAAATAAAATAAAATAAAATAATTTCTTATTTTGGTGTATACATGAATAAAAAATAGTAATAATAATAAAAAAATAAACAAATAAAATAAAATAAACAAACCATGTCTTAATCTAATGTTCACCTCAAATTAAATGGCCAAAGTTCTACATAGAACATTGTGTCTGCATAAAATATATAATAAATGCAAGTAATGTGTCTACTTTAATGTTTCTATTAAATGTCCACAATTATTCAGCATAAAAAATATATATTTAAAAACAAATGTGCAATTAATTAGTATTTTGGATGTTTATCATTTGACTTTTTAATCAATTAGCATTTACATTATTCAATTTTTTTTGCATTACAGTAATGAAATGTCATGTAAAAAGGCTTGCTTTACCTTTTCTTTTTACTTCATGCAAAACCAAATTATAATAAAATACTTTATTTTGATGTTGTGACCTGGACATATTCCCGCTTCACACTCTTCATATTCTCACTTTCTCTTAGTCCTTTCTTCCAACATACCACACAAACCCTCCAAATATACTTTATATATCTATACACACAACATTTGTCATTTCCCACAATCCTTATCAACTTCCTGTTACCTTTTGACCCGCACCATCTCTGTGTCTCCACCTTTCCAGCATAGAGATTTTCACCTTCATCCTCAGCTGTTCATCATGGTGACTTGTCCTCCTGTTTCTCAGCTCTCCTCAATTCTTCATGCAGTTGTGAAGTGCTTTGTGTTCTGCTGATAGATGGGATGTCACTTGTACTCTCTCTGTTTCTCTTTCACCATCAGCTTCATCCTAAATCGTGCTCCTCTGAGAGGTTTTTGACATTGATACTTCGGAGACTTTGAAGATTTGCTGTTTTGAGGCCAAACGGGTTTCTCTAGTTTCATATTTTCATCCAAAAGAAGGTGTTTTTCAAATAAACTAAGACTTTTCTGTTTGTATACAGTTGAAGTCTGAATTATAGCCCCCTGTATATTTTTTTTCCCCAAATTCTGCTTAACGGAAATACATATTCAACTAATTATTAAACATAATAGTTTTAATAACTCATTTCTAATAACTGAATTCTTTTATCTTTGCCATGATGACAGTAAATAATATTTGACTAGATGTTTTTCAAGGTACTAGTATTCAGCTTAAAGTAACATTTAAAGGCTTAACTAGGTTAATTAGGCAAGTTAGGTTAATTAGGCAAGCCATTGTATACCTTATTATTGTACCTTATTCTTCAATACGGAAGTGCGCTCGTTTTTGCGATTGTTTTAGACAGGGTTCTTGCACCATTTTAAAAGTAAAATTTAATGCTTTTTAAGACCTTTTTAAGACCTCAACAAATATAATTTAAGACTCAAAAAATTCATAATTTCTTTGGAATAGGTTACTCAATTTATTGCCTCCTACAATGGAAATCAAAACTTTCAAGTTTTCCATTTGGTATCAATTATGTGCAATGTGTAAACTCGGTAAGTAAAAAAAAAGCAAAACTACTTTTCTTTGAGACCTTTTACTTTTCTTTTTTTTTGTTCCTTTGTGATGTAGAACAGAGCCAACATAACATAGATAAGTTGGAATACACTAAACAACACAATGCCTAGTATGAAGGGTGGGCGGGGGGTAGGGGTGTGTCCTAAAAGTTTGGAAACCCCTGGTAAGTCAGCCTGATCTCACGAGGAAACGTAAGTATTTACCGTTTTGTCAGTTTAGTGGCTAATTCGTACGAGTTCAGTCGTCAGAAAATGTCCGATTTTAAAAAGGAGGCGTGGCACCTAACCCCACCCCTAACCCCAACCGTCATTGGGTGATGAGCAAATCGTACTAATTTGTACGAATTAGATCGTACGAATTCATTCGAATTAGCCACTAAATCAAAAAGTTACGAATTGCCGTGAGATTGCGTTGGTTATGGAGAACCGACAGTACCTCTGACTTTTGGGTGTCTGGCGGTGAATTGAAACTTGTTATAGCCGACTGTGAGGTGGCGTCTGAACAAGTAACATCGTTAGGTCGAGCTGCAAACAATGCAAGGATTTACCTGGACCCGCTATGACTAGCTGCTGCAACGTACCGCTGGTGCTTTTCTCCTTTCATGTGCGACTCGACGCCGGCTTTGAGCCCCATGGTCACCTCACCACGACAACCGCGTAATGGCAGGACGCAGGTGCAGAACATCGTCAGCGTCTGTAGCCGATCTACCGTAATAAGCTAATAAATCACTGCGACTGTCATTTCACTCCTGTTTCACACATACTAAATTGATCAACTATTAGATGTTTTACGGTGGACCACTGTGCTTCCCTATCGTCATTAAGCAGACCGCCTGAAAATTTAATACCAACAGCAACTTCACGGTTAATTTAAGACAATTTAAGACCTTAATTTCCCGGATTTTAATTTAAGACTTTTTAAGACTTTTTAAGGACCCGCGGGAACCCTGTTAGAACTTTCGATTCAGTCGCTTATGGGAGAAATGACTAGGAATAATAAACGGCAGAAAACGATCAACCTACTTCCTCTACAATCAAGTGTTTGCATGACTACACAGACAAAGTAGAATAATATAAAAATAAAATATCAGTTTGCAACATCAATGTCACGATCACCAGCGATCTACTACCAGAGATCGCTGGTAAACACACTCGCATTCATATGGACTACAAATCCGCCATGTTTTGGACTACAACACCCAGTCATACAACACACACACACACAACCGGTTCCAGATCATGACTGATTACACTCCCACAGCTGAAGCTGCTCAAGGACTGATTTATGCACTACATAAGGAGCACAAACACTGTTGCTGAGACTTGTTATCTGTTAAGTGACATTACAACGCGGTTTCCTTGCCTTACCTTCCGTGTTTTGAACCTTTGCTTTGTTTTGCTTGATTATTTCGGTATGCTGCCTGCCTTCTGACCATTTGCCTGCTATTCCGACTACAACTCTGAATTGCCCTCATACATCTGTTTGCTCCTGTGTTGCTCATTGCTTGCTTGACCATCCTGTCAATAAAACAATGCATTTGGATCCGCATCCCTGTTGTCAGTGTCACATCCCTGGTTACAGTCAAGCAGCAAAACGAGCTGTTTTTAACGTCTAAAAATTAATAGAAGTTAATGAGACCTGAAGTCTCGAGCCAAAAAGATTCAAATGGCTGTGCCAGCTCGTACGTGAAGAATAAGGTCAATAACAATGGGTTGTTCTGGAGACAATCGAAAAAAAAAATAGTGCTTAAGGGGGCTAAAAATATTGTCACTTAATATAATCACTTACACCATATATATGAGGAACTGGATCTTTCAGTGTTTCTTTAATGTTTTATCGTTTTTCTACATCAGGGGTGCTCAAGCCAATTCCTGGCGATCGACCTTCCTGCAGTTTTCAGTTGTAGCCCTTATCAAACACACCTGCCTGTAATTATCAAGTGCTCCTCACGTTCTAAATAATTGGTTCAGGTGTGTTTGATCAGGGTTGGAGCTGAAATCAGCAGGAAGGTCGATCGCCAGGAACAGGGCTGAGCACCCCTGATCTACAACATTGTGAATCATGGATTGTGAGTGTATAATGAAACAAATAATGTTAAGAAAATGTATCTTTAATTATTTGGACGAAGTTGACGAAGATATGAATAAGTGAATGATTATAAATGAAATGTTATTTTCCTGTACACTGGAGATAATGCTTTTACAGGAGGAAGAAATAATTATTGTGCTGTTAGCTACAGTTGAAGTCAGAATTATTAGCCCCCCTGTTTATTTTTTTCTTCAATTTCTGTTTAACGGAGAGAAGATTTTTCAACACATTTCTAATCATAATAGTTTTAATAACTCATTTCTAATAACTGATTTATTTTCTCTTTGCCATGATGACAGTAAATAATATTTGACTACATATTTTTCAAGACACTTCTATACAGCTTAAAGTGACATTTAAAGTCTTAACTAGATTAATTAGGTTAACTAGGCAGGTTAGGGTATTTAGGCAAGTTACTGTATAATGATGGTTTGTTCTGTAGACTACCGAAAAAATATATAGCTTAAAGGGGCTAATAATTTTGACCTTAAAATGGTTTTAAAAAATTAATAACTGCTTTTATTCTAGCCAAAATAAAACAAATAAGACTTTCTCCAGAAGAAAAAAATATTATCAGACATACTGTGAAAATTTCCTTGCTCTGTTAAACATCATTTGGGAAATATTTAATAAAGAAAAACAAAATTCAAAGGGGGGCGAATAATTCTGACTTCAACTGTATATTGAAATGAAAATGAGATTGCTTTTAACTAATGACATAATGTAATTGACTGTGGAATATAATAATAATAATAATTGAAGTGAGAAGATTGTGTCCCGCTCTGAGGAAGGCATTGTATCGAAATGTCTGTGTTTTGGATCTCCTAAGAATGTAAAATAAAGCTATATAACGTAATTATCTAACGAGTGCAAATCATGACCTTCTGGCTAATAATATTCACCTTAAAATGGTTTTTAAAATAATAAAAAACTGCTTTTATTCTAGCTGAAATAAAACAAATAAGACTTTCTCCAAAAGAAAAAACATTATAGGAAATACAGTGAAAATTTCCTTGCTCTGTTAAATATCATTTGGGAAATATTTGAAAAAGAAAACAGATTTACAGTGGGGCTAATAATTTTGACTTTAACTGTAAGTAAAGCCTGGCTCACAAGGCTGTCATTTTTAATAATCATAAACGATTGTATCATGTCAGACTGCTCAGCCATGATCTCCATATGTCACACTGTAAGCTGTCAAAGTCAGACTGAATGTAGTGATGGCTGCTTTCGAAACACTGCTTCATGAAGCTTCGTGAACTTTACAAATCTTTAGTTTCGAATCAGTGGTTTTAGAGCGCATTACAAATTGTCAAGGTCACAGGATTTTAGTAAATAAGGCTTCGTTACTTTACTGTTTCAAAACATTTTGAATGGGTGGCACGGGGCTCAGTGGTTAGCATTGTCGCCTAACACCAAGAAGGGTGCTGGTTTGAGTGCCAGCTGGGTCAGTTGACATTTCTGTGTGGAGTTTGCATGTTCTCCCCGTGTTGGCGTGGGTTTCCTCCATGGGGTAGATTTGATGAAATGGATTAACTAAATTGGCTATAGTGTTTGAGTCTGTGTGAATGAGAGTGTATGGGTGTTTCCCAGTACTGGGTTGTGACTGGAAGGGCATCCGCAGCGTAAAACATATGCTAGAGTAGTTGGCGGTTCATTCCACTGTGACAATCTCTGATAAATCAGAGACTAAACCGAAGGAAAATGAATAAATTAATGAAAACATTTTGAAAATTCAATTGTTCTCCACTAGGGGTGATCTGTGTAATCACATAAAATCAACATGAGTCAAACATTTTTATGATTTTGCACACATTTTAGTGAGACATTTGTCTAATGAAAAGGAATTATTAAGTTATAAACAGTCACTAGTTTCTTGTTGGACTGTTTAGCAGAGCCCACCATGGAACAAACAATAAATAAGTCTTGAAAACATAAAGAACAAGTAACAAAATATGAAGAATCCAAATTATACAGACATTTCAATTATTTTCCTTCAGTTTATTCCCTTTATTCATCAGGGATCGCTACAGTGGAATGAACCACCAACTTATTCAGCATGTGTTTTACACAGCGGATGCCCTTCAAGCTGCAACCTAACACTGGGAAACATTCATACATACTCATTCACACACATAGACTACGGCCAATTTAGTTTATTCAATTAACCTATAGTATAGCGCATGTCTTTGGACTGTGGAGCACCCAGATGAACACCTGGAGGAAACTCACGCCAACACGGGAGAACATGCAAACTCCACACAAAAATGCCAACTGACTCAGCCGGGACTTGAACCAGCGACCTTCTTGCTGTGAGGCGACAGTGCTAACCACCGTGCCGCCCCAGAAATGTAATATTTAATGATATTAGCTAAGCTAATTGTTTTTATAGGTAATACTTTCAATTTAAAGCTGGCTATTTGTGTCGGCGCCAGTGGTGTAAAGTAACAAATTACAAATCTATTACTGTAATTAAGAAGTTTTTCTCAGGAATTGTAATATACTGAATAGTTCTAAAAATATGTACTTTTACTTTCCCTTGAGTACATTGTTTGTGCAGTATGTGTACTTTTACTCAACTATTTTTCTACCTGAAGTCACTACATAATTTATTTTTTTCTTAGAAAATTCAGTCCTGCAACTCCTGTCCAATCAAATCAAAGAAAATTACATCATGCTGAACTACCTCAAGATATGGGTGATTTATAATTGCAGCAAACTGTCTGGAAGGATTAAAAGGGTCAAAGATGTTCAAAATCTTTACACGCATTGACCCAGAGACTGTTTAGGCTGAATGTCACTGATGAGAATATGACGGATGTTCACTGTATGATGACTGAAATGGCCTTAAACAATAACTAAATGCACTATAGAATGGTACGTTTACACACACATGCACAAATTACATGTAAACGCACCCCGTTTTTAAACCATAAGTCACTATTCACTACTCTTGAGTACTTTTAAAGGGTTACTTTTAATCATACTTTGAGTAATATTTACAACAGATACTTTTACTCTGCTTGCACTACATTTTTGGGCAAGTAATGATACTTTTACGTGAGTATGATTTTTCAGTACTGGTCGGCGTATATAACCTGGAGGTTAGTTAGTATGTTTACATAACACTACGGTGTTCACTTCTTGCGTGTCTGTGTGTGATGGGTCTGGATTGTTATTCAGTCTGACTTTATGATAACTGAGATCTTATAGTGTGACATACTACAATAGTGTATGATTATTAAAACTCGCACAGTGTCAGCCAGGCTTTACTTATACTGACAGTAAAGTCTTAGTATAGTTGGTCTACATTAGGGGGTCTCAATCTTGGTCCTGGAGGGCCGGTGTACTGCAGATTTTAGCTCCAACCCCATTCAGACACACTTGGGCTAGCTAATCAAGCTCTTGCAAAGCTTTCTAGAAACATCCTTGCAGATGTGTTGAGGCAAGTTGGAGCTAAAATCTGCAGGACACCGGACCTGCAGGACAGAGTTTGGGAATTCCTGGTCTACACTGTTAAAAATATGCATTTTTACGTAATTTGTGATTCGTGTTTTTAATGTTTTTTTATTTATGCTTTTGAATTGCATTATGGGAGCTATTTAATTAACTCATTAACTTCAACACTGAGTTCAAAACTCTTTTCAAATGAGTAGAATTAACTTTCATTTGATAAAGTTGACTGTTGGGTTTTACAGTGTAATCTTAAAATCTTAAAGATGAATAATACAACTAATTACAATTTATCAATATTTTTAATATTACAATTTATTTGTAATAAATATTATAATATTAAGAACACATTTTAATAATTAATAAGTAACTATTTACACATTTCTCATTAAAATAAATGTGCATCTTAAAGATGAATAAAAGTATTTAAAATGTAGAGTAAATCTGAATGTTAAAAGAGCAATAATTATGATTTAAATGAAATAGTGAAATGTGATTGTTTATAAAAGAACAAATCTAAATCTTAAAATGTATATCTTGAATATTAATAGTATTTTTATGAGTTAGAATATAACGAACATCATACTGTTAGTTTTGTAATGTAGGTTTTATTCATGAATACTGCATTGAGTTAGAATTTAAAGTATACACAAAAGATAAATAAAAAACAATAAGGAATATAAAGTCTTAAAAATATTATTAATAATAATAATATTTATTAATATTAATAAATCTTTATCTTTCGTCCAACCACTTTTAATCTTGAAAAGTTGGAAAAAGTGACTTTTATGAACATTTTTAATAGTTAAGTGATATATTGTTTGGGTTGATGTTGTATATTATGCTACAAACACCTTGTAATAAACTGCCAGTACATGTTGTGTTGACTTACAGACTTATTTCTCTATATATTATTATACATAATATGATTTCGAACTACTAAAATGTCAATAAAAGTCACTTTATTAAACTGTAGAGTTGCATTTTCAACATCAAAAGTCGACAAGGCAGAGATCAACATCCCATAATGCAATTTACAACCGTAAATAAACAGAAAACACTTGTGAATCACAAAATACAGAACCTGTTAATAACTTAACCCATTACACTGTTAATTTGTTAATTTTATTTTATACTTCTAGTTCTATTAGAGGAGTGTTTCTCAACCAAGTTCCATAGAGGACCACCAACACTGCATGTTTTGGATGTCTCCTTTGTCTGTCACACCCATTACAAGTCTTTCAGCCTCCCCTAATAAGCTGATGATCTGAATCAGGTGTGTTTGGTTAAGGAGACCTGGAAAATGTGCAGAGCTGGTGGTCTTCCAGGAAGGTGGCTGAGAAACACCGTATTCGAGTAAATTTTTTTTTTACATTTTCAACTTAATTTACTGCAAATCTCTAGTTTCTCTTTCACCATCAGCTTCATCCTAAATCGTGCTCCTCTGAGAGGTTTTTCGACGTTGATACTTCGGAGACCTCGACGCTTCGCTCTTTGGAGGCCAAACGGGTTTCACTAATTTCACATTTTCGTCCAAAGAGAAGGTCTTTTTGTGGGAGACTGTTTGCGGGGGCCACTTTATGGAGATTTTATTGGGGCTCTGATTTGCATCTTTTTCCAACAGGTCTGATAATGAACACATGCTGCTTTGTGAAAGTGAATATCTCCAATCCGATCCCTCGTGCTCTTTATCCCCCGTATCCCGACCACCTGGTAATTCACTCTGACCGAATCCATCCTCCAGATTCCCTTTAGACTTGAAGAGCTGTTTGTAATGTGGCTGGCAGTATAAATGTCCATGGAGAGAGACAAAGTTTCCGAGGCTGTCAGACAACAGAGTTGAGTCATAATTCATAAGACACTGAAAATATATCTTATATATATCTTGTTTGTAAACAAGAAATGCACTGCAAGCTTTCCATGCAGGATGGAGTTTGCAAGTAATGGCATTTTGTGTAATAATTATGTTGGAATGGTCACACTGTTAGACATGTTTGAACTAAATTAGATGTTTATGCTGTTTCTAAAACTTGATAATACACTAAAGTACATTTTAAAGGGGACCTATTATGAAAAAATCACTTTTATACGGAGCTCAAACACAGCTATGTGGGAACAATCTGTGAATATAACCAGTTTTTAATGACAAAAAAATGATTACTTTTATATTTTATAGTCACACTTGATAAAAACAGAAACACTTTGATTGCCATTCTCTCTTTGTACGTGTCATCAGAGGGGCAAAGCCCCGCCCATTATTGAGGATCTTTCACTTATTAGCATAGGATGTTAGTCTTGTTTTTCAATCTGCCACTATGCTGACACACAGGCATGTGTAGCTCCACCCGCCTTTGAAAAAGAGCACAATCTCATTTGAATTTAAAGTGACAGTCACCAAATTGGCACAATCAAGATCAAAGCCTAAAAGAGGGGGCAGTTTGAAAGAGTTATAAAACATTATTTGAGTAGCATTTTAAGATGAAACTTTACACACACTCTAGGAACACCAGAGACTTATTTTACATCTTGTAAAAAGGGGCATAATAGCTCCTCTTTAATACTAATCAAGCATGCATTGAACTTTCACAGGTATATACTTAAGTATACTCAAAGTTTTTCCAATTTAACACATAAAAGTACAATTAATACACTAAAGCTATGAGTTACTATAATTTATTTCCTATAAATATACCTAGTCAAAATGAGTCCTTCCAAAATAAGATTAGTTAGCGAAGTTAACACACATTTGAATTAAAACTTATACTAACCATTAGCCTGGCTGTAAGAATACTTTGCCTATTTTCTTTTTTTCCACTAGGAGTAGGTCTTAAATTAGCTTAATTTAGTTAAATTAGCTTTCACAAAAATACCAAAATAGAGACATGCATTACTGGTGTACATCTTGAGACAACTCAATGGCACTGATGCATCTTAAAGGTGCACTAGGTGATCTGCCTAAATGCTAACCGGTTAGCATCTTTCAAATACAATCCCTCCCATGTCGTCCAACGCCACGCCTCCTTATATCACGAACGCGCATCTTAAAGATGACGGAGACCCACTAGATCATGTCATTCGTCAGTTAGAAACTTAATAGTACTTAATAATACTACAATTCTGAATGAAAAACTGTATTATACCGAGCACATTTTCAGTTATGTAGTTAGCAAGCGAAACATGTCATCACTCTCTCATCAGTCTCACTCATCAGTCTCACTCTCTCACGCACTTTGTCCTAAAGCGACTACTGTATGCTTAGTGGTTGGCCAGCGGCGTGCTGGAATTACACTTATTACTAAGCCATGCTTATATGCTGTTTCAGACTAAATATTCAGAGTAGCATCGTCAACAATTTAGGGAGCGCGTCACAGGTTGTCATTGTTCAAAAATGAACCAATGTGAATATAAAAGCAACTACAGCTCAGTAAAGCAGGCTAGGCGGAATAGCGCTATTTACTTGTGTTTTATTGTTAAACTAAATAAAAATCTACATTATAGATGCTGTGAAAGGTCCCGTATGAAACTGAAAATAGTCACATCAATATTGCACCAGATTTCAGTGACTGAACAATACCTGTGCAAAAGAAATACTTCAGCCATGGTGTCATCATTCCTCCAGCGTGCAAAAGTAACTCCAATATTCATTCAGGGTTTGAAAAAGTTTTGATTGAGCATTTGTTTTTAGCGCTGTCACTCGTGTCCACGTGACCGCAACTGGTGTGCACGTGCATCGGCGGATCTGTGTGACAGACAGTTTGGGCTACTTATCAGAATTATGGGAATTATCGACCCAACACTATTTAATTGGATGAACATGTTTTACTCTTATGCCTAACCCAGAATATAAAAACACATATAAATACCTTTAGATTATTTACTTTAATCAGTACTATTGGAATGTGAAGAGACTTTCAACCGGCACAACAAAAAATGCTTCTGAAGACAATCACCTACTGCACCCTTAAGATCTGTCACCGCAAGTTATTTTCAATTTAGACAGCTCAAACATGCAGTTTAGTCTTGGACTAGCCTTAAAGTCCACAAGAAATCAAAACTAACCATATGATTTTGTTAGTTCACATTGCCAGTTTTGTGGTGAACAATTCATCTGTGCATGTCATTAAGAAAAGAAAAATTGTTTGCCCTTGTAATCTAAAATAGAAATCTGAAAATGCACTTCCTGTTTGTTTTCAGTTTCACTCTCAGATTACGTGATTTTGAGGTATTGGGCTGCTCCAACTATCAGTTTTGACAACAAACAGAAATGATGAGCAGGAGGTGTCTGTTACAGTAGGTTGTAATAACTCTTCTGAAGCCATTTATCTGATCTTTTAGAATGACATGTCTACTTTACTACATCCAATCAGCTTGCAGTAAAAAAAAACAAGCCACGCCCACTGTTTTCTCAATTAATATTCCGTTTCTCACAATTGTCACAATACGGAAAAACAAAAAAACAAAAAAACGGTCACAGCTTCTGGTTCATGTGGACTTTAAGCCTTATCTTTAAAGCTAGGGGAATATGTGATATTATTAAAAAAAAAATGAGTAGGTCACCCAAGCAAAAGAGTTAAAACAACTACGATCCAAGTATATCTAGAAAATGTAATTATACTTTGAAGTATATGTCAATGAACAAGTATTGGCTAAATATGTTAAACATTTCTGTCAGTATAAGTCATGCATACTAGTGTATACTGAGTACAATATTTAGTATATTTAAGTACCTACAGTAAATTTCAGAGAAGAACGTACAAAGTAAACTGATAGTATAGTTTTTTCTATACTAATAGTACACTTGAATATTTTTTTTTCTGTAAGGAAAATCTCATAAATAAGTGATATTTTCTCAGTTTCAAAAAACCCATTCACCTGTTTATACACTTCTATTGTAATTTGTGAGATGGTATAAAGGGTTCTATTATGCTTTTAAACTTAATTTAGTCCAAACTAAGTGTTATTCTTTATATCAGGAGATTAAACTAACAAGGCATTAAAATGCAAGCAAATATTTTTGTATGTTGTCATTAGAGTAACTGATGCACAAGATGTAAAGTCTCCGCCCTCTTTTGGAAAGGGGGCAAGGAGCAGCAGCTCATTTGCATTTAAAAAGACACACACAACTACTGTTTCTGCTTCTGACCAAAAAAAATGGCATTTATAACATGGAATAATCAATGATTTTAAACACATAAAATGACATAATAAAACCTGTTTAATGTTAAACATTTACATTTCTACCTTATTTTTCTTTACTATCCTTAATATAAATAGAATTTTTATTAAATTCGTACTTGTATTAGTCTATCTACAGCATAAATATTAGTGAAATTGAACATAATATAAGAGTTGAAATACTAGAAAACTTCTACATTCATACTCGCTGGCGTTTGGATTAGGTACAAGAACAAACTCCCAAGCGTGAGCAACGCTTTTTAATTACTAGTTGAAACAATAATTGACATACCCTATTTTGTTCATGTAGACCAAACAAATGGCCTTTATAACATGAAATATCAATGGTTTTAAACACATAAAATTTAATGTTAAACATTTTCACCTTATTTTCTTTTTACTATCCTTAATTTAGTTGGAATATCATTAAATTAGTAATATTATTATTCTATCTACAGCATAAACATTAGTGAAATTGAACATAATATAAGAGTTCAAATACTACATTCTCTTTACATTCAGACTTGCTGAAGTTTGGATTAGGTACAAGAACAAACTCCTAAGTAGTGTTGTCACGATATTTAAATTGGATCCCAATCAGTACTGAAATTTTAAAAGTGTCCATTTCCTGCGAACATTTAAGCGTTGTTGAGCACGTTCTTAAACACAGCTGATTTCTCAACAGAAATAACTGTGATTGGCCGTGAAGGTCATCAGTTCACCGAACTCACCATTGTAACTACAGAAACAGGGACACTGGAGCGTTTAAAATCAGTTGATTCATCAGCAGATTACTCGTATGTCAACTTATTAACAAACCAGCTGATCTTCACAGCTTTAAAACGCTCCAGTGTCCCTGTATCTGTGGGTACATTCAGTAAACAGCGGTGAGTTCGGTGAACTGATGACCTTCACGGCCAATCACAATCATTTCTGTTGAGTATGTGGACACAATCAGCGGTGTTTAAGAACGTGCTCAAATGTTAAAACTTTACCGATTGATATCGAATTCCAGTATCATGACAACCCTACTCCTAAGCATGAGCAGCACTTTTTAATTAGTTGTTGAAAGAATATTTTACATACCTCAATTTGTTTTTGCAGTGCTCACAGAAAAAGCATGATTTATGGAACTTCTTTTTGTCTGCTATCAGGCCTTCCATGGGGTAAACCCTCTTCTTGCACACCGCACACATCTCGGACTTTGGTACTCGAATCTATAAAGAAAATAAATGTCCTCAGTTTTGTGAACAATAAATATTTTCATGGAGCTCTTTGTCAAACACAGTAGTATATGTACATCATGAAGGCCAATCACATCAACAACTGCAATGTAAGGCTATCTGTAAGTGACAAAAATGGGATTAGTAAAAAGACAAGTTCAAACACACAATAACACACATTAATACCTCTCAAACTCTGAGATAAAAAGCAACACTTGAGACCTTTAACACAGATATGTCAATGGCAAAAATATACCTTCAGTTAAATAAATAACATTTCATTTATTACAATAAAAAGTTAAAATTTGTTGTTATTTGCTTATTTTTAAGTAACACATCTTTCTGTCTTGTTGTTGTTCAATGTGCATTGAATAAAATAAAATAAAGTAAAATTAAGTAAAATAAAAAACAATAAAATAAAAAACACAATAAAGTAAAATAAAAATAAAATAAAAAATAATAAAATAAAATAAAAATAAAATAAAAAACAATAAAATAAAATAAAAAACAATAAAATAAAATAAAAAACAATAAAATAACATAAAATATAAAATTAAAAATTAAATAAATAAATAAATAATATAATAAAATAACATAAAATAAAAAATAAATAAAAATAATAAAAAAACAAAAAAAAACAATAAAATACCATAAAATATAATATAAAATAAATAAGTAAAATAATAAAACAAAATAAAATGAATTAAAATAAAATAAATAAATAAACAAAATAATAAAACAAAATAAAAATGAATTAAAATAAAATAAAATACAAAATAAAAATAAAACAATAAAATAAAAATAATAAAATAAAATAAAAAACAATAAAATACCATAAAAAATAAAATAAAAATGAAATAAAATAAAATACAAAATAAAAATAAAACAATATAATAAAAACAATAAAATAAACTAAAAAGCAATAAAAATAAAACAAAATAAAATAAAAACAATAAAATAAAATAAAATGAAAAACAATAAAATAAACTATTAAATGATAAAATAAAATTAAATAAAATTAAATGAAATAAAATAAAAATAAAATAAAAAACAAAATAAAATTCAATTCAACAAAATAAAATTAAAAATAAATAAAATAAAAAACAATACACTAACATAAAATATGCAATACAATAAATAAATAAAACAGAATATAATAAAATAAAAAACAATAAAATAAAAAACAATAAAAGAAAATAAAAGAAAGAAAAGAAAAGAAAAGAAAAGAAAGAAAAGAAAAGAAAGAAAAGAAAAGAAAGAAAAGAAAAGAAAAGAAAAGAAAAGAAAAGAAAAGAAAACTTTCAAACACACAATGTCTTTTTTGGTGTCTGCATCAAATTAAATGGCCAAATGTTCTACAAACAGCATTGTGCTTAGAATGTACATTAAATGCTATTAAATTATCTAATTGTGTTATTTTGAGGAATGTAATGAACTCACAGAACATCTATAAAACAGCAAACAAAAACTAAATTATAAAACATAAAGCCACTTTGTCTTTTCTCGGGTCATACTGTACTGAGACACACAAATAAGGCTTTGTTCTGTATCAATCCCTAAAACATGCTGCTTTTTAAAGTACATTTGATTCCTGCAGCACTCTCAAATGCTAATGAGACAGAGATGAATGGCAATTATGGAGAAAGCACTCAGTGTTATTGAGATATTTGAAATTCTAAGCTGATAAATTGTCTGTTTTGATTTTTGCTGTATGTGAAGGTGCTGTAAGCGAGAGTAGACAAAGAAAACTTGTGATTGGCTAAAAACAAAGCAAAATAAAGAAAGAATATTAAATGACACCAACTCAATTTAGACATGCCAGTTTGAACACTTACTCTGTATGTGGTGTTTCAATCAAATAAAATAAAATAAAATAATAACAAAATAAAAAAATAAATAAAATACAAAATAAAATAAAAAAATAATAAAATAAAAAACAATAAAATTAAATAAAATAGCATAAAATATAAAATAAAATAAATAAATAAAATAAATAAATAAATAAAATAATAAAATAAAAAATAAAATACAAAATAATGAAATAAAATAATAAAATAAAAACAATAAAATAAAATAAAAAACAATAAAATAAAATGAAATAAAACAAAATAAAATAAAAAACAATAAAATAAAAAACACAATAAAATAAAATATTAAATAATAAAATTTAATAAAATTAAATTAAATGAAATAAAATAAAAATGAAAATAAAATAAAATAAATAATAATAAAATAAAATAAGTGTCAGGTAATAATATTTTGTGGTATTCACAAAATGAAAATACACAAAAAACAAAAAGAAAATTCAGGCTTTTAACATGCACATATATAAAGTGAGTCACTGTCACATCCACACATGCAAACTCTCATAAATGCAGCTTTTTGAGTAAAACTAATGTTAGAAACACTAAACTAGTAGTTCCGTGCTACCTTAGGTGTTTTGCAGAGACTTGTTGTTAAAATTCATTCCTGTCATGCACTGCAGGCATATTTACAGCAGTCTCGCTTTGATGCACTAGCGGGTGGCTCAACTCTCTCACCTGTGACACCTAAGCTTTTGAACACACTCTCACTTTCTGTCCACGTTTTGTGGAAGTTCTTCATCAGTTCCTCTGCGGAAGCTTCGGGTGATGCCGTCACCTCTGGCGTCTTTTTCTTCACGGCATCAGCATAAGAAAAAGGCGCCCGTTGTGTCGTAACGCTCTCAGTGTGTTTGGAAACCATGGTGGTGCTTGTTGATCCGATAATTTTAGTGCCAAACTCGTCAACAGAAGAATAACACTCAGTGACTGTTTTTGTCTCCGAAAAGCCTGTTGGATCGACAGACTTGTCTACTTTCACATCTTTGCGCACAGGCAGAGGGGAGCTCAGCTGGGAGCATTGTTCCCTCTCTGGAGGAAGCTCAGGCTTTGAACCTTCAGATGCAATTTCACTCACTCTTGACTCCTGTTCCTCCTGTTTGTTTTGTAGTGCTTTGATGGGGGAACTTTGCTCACTCATTTCAAAAACATTTTTAATATCCTTGATGTTGAAAGCAGCCATATCCTCTTGTTGTCTTGCTTTCTTCTCCGTATCAAGCTCCAGGTCCTCGGTTTCCCAGCCAGGCTTCTCTGTTATGTCAGCTGGATCTTTTCTTATACCAACTTTCTCCTCTGACGTCTCAATTGTTTTGGCTTGTCCAGACAGGTCAACCTCTGAGAATCTTTCTGTCTCTTTTATTGCACTTTTAAACTTGGTGTCCTCTTTACTCTGGCCTAAATGCTCAAGCATATTAAACACGTCTCCACTTACATTAGCATTAATTGACATTACTGATGTTTGAAAGGACGCATGAGTCTCTTTCACTTGTTTACCTTTTATCGACACTACTGCTGATTCAGAGGATGTCATTTTGACATTTTTCTCTTCAACAGATTTAGAATCAATTTGGATCTGCCGATGAAACGTGGCAGGTGACTCAACGATTTCAGACTTTTTTCCAGAGACCACAATGTGAGACACTGGATCTGGCGAGGCCCCACGGGAGAGTGTAGCTGTGGCCTTTCTTAGCCGGGTCAAACTATCCGCTCGGCTTGCAGTAGGTGAAGGTGAAGCTCTGCTTATGCGAGAGCTTGGGGTCTCAGACCTGCGTGGCGGAGGCGTTGGTGGCGTTGGGGAAGGTGAAGGTGCTGCTCTCTGTGGTGAATCAGTTCTCCTTGTAGACTCAATAGTGATGAATGTGGGTGAAGGCGAGCGCATGCGCAAAGATGGGGATGGACCTCTGGGGTCAAGAGTTGTAGTGTTGCTCATTTGTTGCTTTCGGCTCTTACGTGTGGTCTTTGTCTCCTCTTTGACCACCTTCTGAGTTTCACACTTTGTAGAACCAATGGAAATCTTTGAAATTCTCTGTGTGGTTCCGCTAGCAACAATTTTTTCTGATGTGGCCTCACATTCATGCTTTTCAATAGTGCCGTCAAACAGCATTAAAAGGTTTTTAACATGAGTGAGAATTTCTTTTAACTTCTGCTCGTTGTGTTCAGCCGCTGCCTCTTCCAAATCACTCTTCTCTTCGGGCCCCAAAAGCCAGGCAGGCATCTCATTGATGAGCGTCTTTACAGACTTAGAGTCCATTTTTCCCGCAACCCCCTGCAACTCTGAGATATGAGACAACATCTTCTGTGCTTCAGCTTGTCTTAGAGATGTGTCGGCACTCTCCGCCGAGGACTCAGCAGGCTCCTTTTGTGCAGATTTGCCTGTCATTTTTATTGGAACATTTCGGCTTTCATCTTTTGATTCCTCAGGAATCTGCTGGCTTCCACCAGCCTGCTTTTGAAGTTGCACAGCCATGCCCTCCTCCTGGATACTCTGCTGTTGGACTGTACTTTCAGTTTTGATGACCTCCTTGTAAAACTCTGCGTGTCCCGCTTGAACGGTGCGCTGTGTTTGCACAACGGTGATTTCCTCTTGTTTTTCATCTGATGTCAAGACTGGCCACTTAGGCTCAGCAGGTGTGGCCTCTGTAGGCGAAACAGATGCGGTGTTGTTGCTTTGAGCTGCCTCTCTGTCTTTCTTATTCTTGCTCCTCCTTTTCTTTTTGGGAGCGGCAGGGGGCTCCTCTACAGGCTTCTCTTTGGCCATTTTCTCCACTTTACCCTCTGTTTCTGTGGGGCTTCCTTCGCTGCTTTCTTTCACCTGAATGTTATCCTGCTCCGCTGTGGCTTTCTCACTGCTCTCCAGTTTAACACTCTTGTTAATTTTCTTTACCTTTTGACTGTCTGCCTTTTGTGGCTTCTGCTCAGCATCCTTAATTTGAGTCTCTTTGTTTGGTTTGGATCGATCAGATGAGCTTTTTTCTTGATTTTTCTTTGGAGAACTTTCCTCTCTTGTTTTGTCCTCAGATAAAGATATGCTGCTCACATCTTTTTCGACAGTCTCAGATGCATTTATAGGAGCACTTTGAGTTTTGTCTGTTAAGACAGAGGTTGTTATTTCATCTTTGTCTATGCTTTTAATAACCGTTTTTGTCACCTGTTGTATATTGGTTGTCATAGATCTCTTCTTTTTCCTTTTGGTTGAAGTGGAGGTGGTCTGCTGCTGACCTGAAGAGCCCAGCGATGACTGATTAGAGATAATGCTCTGTTTAACTGAGGAAATAACAGGAGATTCTTGAGGAGATTGCTCATTTGTGGCAGTGATCAAAGCCTTGCTTGGGGGAGCATTTGAGAGAGCTGTGTGCTTGGATGAATCATATGAGTCTGTGGCTGATTCGGATTTGGTCACACTCTTTTGAGCTCTCTCTTGAGTGAAATCAAATGATATGCTTGCCTCTGATTGCACCGTGCTCATGCTCTCTGAAGAAAGCATTTCAAGGGCTGCACTGACTGACTCGTGCATGAGGATTTCAAAGGCTGGGGAGCGTGATGGTGGTGGCGGCGGCGTGCAGCTTTCCTCCCTTTGCTGTCTGTACTTCTGTTCAGCTTGTATTAATGGGGTTTTGAATTTGCTTACCGGGGAATTGCACACTGGAGGAGGAGAAGGGGGTGGGGTGAGCATCAAGTTTGTGAAAACTTTCTTGGGAGGCCGCGGAGACTCCGGTGGCTGGTTTGTGAACGCAGACTGAATTTTAGAGGATACCACGGTGGACTTGGCTGATGATGTTGTGACATTTTTTCTACTTTCTTCTACAGAATGTGCATTTATTTGCTCAAATGAAATTGCTGGCTCAAGCTTGGGTACTTTGCAAAGCATTGGTGCTTTGACGGGTTTGACAGTCATTTTTGTGGGTTTGGATGGTGTTAGGCTGGGTAGTGGAAGGATGTCTAGTTCTTGCTCTGTTGGAGGGGGAGGGAGGAGTTCTAACTCAGCTGTGGGTGGAGCAGGGGGAAGAGGTGATGGAGATGGTGGAGGAGGTAAATGATCGAGTTCTGTCTTGGCCGGATCACCAGGAGGAGGTGTTGGGGGAAGAGGAAGATCATGATCACCTCTGATGCTCGGAGGAGGAGTGGGAAATGAGATGCTGTCATAATCTGGAGGGGGTGATGGAGGAGGAGGCAGAGGGGGTTCCGGGTCAAGTAATGGAGGTGGCATACACATGTCCTGCTTTTTTCTTTTATCCAGTCTGATTAAACCCTTACAGCCACTTTTTTTGAGGTTACGGAAATCAGTCTTCAACGTTTTGACACCGTGTGTTTGAACAATTGTTTTGTGCTCCAGCACTGTGGTCTTTGTCTCCTGGCTGCATGTTGTGGTGTGGCCACTGATTGTAGAGCTCTCTTGAGATCCATATCTGTTTTGCATTGATTGCTTGTGAGTGCTCTGTGATTCACTGCTCATATCAAGGTTTTTAACTGTAGGAGTGGGCCTCGTTGCTGGGATGTCTTTCACAGATGGAGATGGGGCTTTGGCAGGAACTTTGACCTTTCTTATTGGTTCCCTTCGGGGAATCGTTGGGCTCGATCTGCGTGCTGTTTCCATTAAGGATTTTATTGTACCCTTAACGTCTCCTTTAATCACCTCTTCTTTCTCTGATTGAACTTGCTCTTGGGTGTCATAGAGTGACTTTATTGAAAGCTTCACGTCGCCCTCTGTGCTTCCTCTACGTTGCATTCTGGGAGATGGTGGAGGCTCTAGTAGCAGTTGAATCTTTCCTTTCACATCTCCCTGGGCACCAATCTCCTGCTGGCAAACCTTTCTCTCATTTGATGCTTCTTGTAGACTCTGTATTGCATTGTGAATGTCACCCTTTACAATGATCTCCTTCTCCACCTCTCTCACAGCATGTTTGGCCTCCTCCAGCGATTTCAATGTACCTTTGATGTCACCTGGCACCAAATCTTCTATGACAACTTCCATCTTGGTGGAAGAAGAGTCTTTGAGTGATTGCAGTGCTTCTTTGATGTTACCAGGAATGATTTCGGGCTTTTCTACCTCTTTGGGCTGATTTTGGGCCTCCTCAAGAGACCTCAGGGTCATATGTAAATCAGCTTTAACAACTTCTTCTTTTTCCAGAACAACCGCCTGGTTTATAGACTGTGTCAGTGAATTCAGCGCAGCTTGCAGGTCTCCTCTCACAATCTCTTCTTTTTGTAAATGTTCAAATGAGACTTGAGGCTCAGTCATGAAAACCTTAACTGTGTTATGAACATCGCCAGGCACTATATCTTCCCTGTCCACCAGACGACCAATTTGAGCTTGATTACGTGTCAGGATGAGTTTCGTTTCCTTAATATCTCCCCCGATGATTTCCTCTTTTTCAATTTTACCCAGGTCTCCCTCATCTGGCTCTACCTGCAGCTTTTTGAGGTAATCCAGTGCACCTGACTCAATACATGTAGAATAAAAGCTCACCTTTCCCCTTTCTGTTTCTTCCACTTTAATTCTCGCAACCTCCTCTGTGTCTGGATTGCAAAGTCTCTCTAGGCACCCTTTCACATTACCTCTGACTATATATTCTTTCTCGGTGCTTGATTCCTCATGAGAATTGAATAAAGAGTAGATGGTCATACGAATGTCCCCCCTTTCGTCTTCCTGAATGAGAATTCCCCGTTTGCCAGTGCTCTCCTCTTTCAGCAGGTTGTTTATGGCTTCCTGAATGTCACCTCTTATTATCTCCTCTTTCTCCACAGAGGTGTCACTGTGCTCTTGGAGCAGCTGTTGCACGGTTCCGCTGATGTCGCCCCTCTCCTCTGCATTTATAATGATTTTCTCCTCTGTTTTCTCCTGTCTGTTGAGGAGGTTTATCATGATGTTTTGCAGATCTCCTTTAATGATTTCTTCTTTTTGAATCTCAGGAGCATCTTTGTTCATAAGATTGTACTTTGCCATGCGAACATCTCCAATTTCATCTGCTTCTATGATGATACCTTTGGAGTCTACCATTTTCTGGGTGTACAATTCATCAAGGGTGGCCTTGACACTTTTACCAACAATCTCAGTCTTCTCGACTCTGCTCTCATTGAATTCAGTGAACGGTGTGGTTTCAAAAAGCCAAGTTGTGGATTTTACATCTGCTTTGGGTATGTCTTCGGAAACCACTTGTATATGTTCCTCACTCTCATTAATATGATCAAGAGGATTCTTCTCAAATAGCCACACAGACTGTTTGACATCCCCCTTCAACTGTTCTTCCAGAACAACAGTATTCATCTCTTCCTCTGACTTTTCAGCATGGATCTGATCAATTGTGTGAGTTTCGAACATCCATTTTGCTGTCCTGACATCTCCTTTGTGGATTTCACTCATGCTGACAGTACGCACCAACTTTTGAGACATTGCATCAGATTCAAAACGCTGCTTGTTTGTTTTAACATCTCCTCCCTGAATGTCCTCGACAGTTTTGATTGATATTTTAGCATCTTCTGCAATCTTATCAAGGGGCTGGGTTTCAAACCTCCATCTTGCTGAGCTGACATCACCACTGTGGATATCTTCCTGTGTAACCGCTTTTAAAATGTAGACCTCATCTGTCTCTCTAATTGAGTCCAGAGGCTTTGTTTCGAACAGCCAACGGGCTCCTACTACATCACCTCTTTGTATTTCTTCTTTTGTAAGCGTGGTCACTTCATGATAATGGCCTTCTTTGTCTTGGATGGCATAAAGAGGCTGAGTCTCAAACATCATGGCATATGTTTTCACATCTCCTTTTTCTTCATCCTCTCTGACGACTTTCTGCAGCTTTCCTATTTCAGCCTCAGAGTCTTGAATCTTATCCAACGTGTAGGTCTCAAAAATGAATCTACCTTTATCAACATTGCCTCCCTGAACATCTTGTATCATACGAGCTCCTTTCAGCTCACTGGGGTTCTCTGATATTTCATCTATGGGTTGGTTTTCAAATAGCCATTTGCAGTTTCCAACATTTCCTTTCTGAATATCCTCAACTTGAGTGCTTCGCAGCTGTCTCATAATGTCCTCAGAGGTTGAGCTCATCATGTCAGAAGACTGGGTCTCGAATATGTATTTCATCCGAGAGACATCCCCTGACTGTATATCTATCTCAGTCACGCTCTTAAATGCTTCTCGATCCTCTCCAGCGATGTTCTCCAGGTTCTCCGTCTCAAAGAGGAATCGTGCCATGCGGACATCTTTCCCATGAATGTCCTCTTGGTTCACAGTGCGAATTTGCAACAGCTTTTCTGAGTTATCCTGTATGGCATCAAGGGTTTGAGATTCAAAAAGCCAAGTGCATGTTTTCACATCTCCTTTTTGAACTTCATCAGAATCTTTTGTACTCTTAAGCTCTTCCCTTTCATACAGAGTGTCTATAGGTCTAGTCTCAAAAAGCCACTTACAGGTTTTGACATCACCTTTCACTATGTCTGCTGTTTCCTTAGTAACACACTCATCATCTTCAATATTGCTGAAATACTTAATGGCATCGAGAGGCTGTGTTTCAAAAAGCCATTTTGCTGTCTTGACATCTCCAGATTCAACCTCTTGTTGGGTTATGCCCTTGATGATTTGGAATTTAGAGATGCTCTCATCGAATTGGTCAATAGGGCGAGTTTCAAACATCCACTGGCAGCTTCTGACATCTCCTTTGACGATTTCTTCCCGCCTTACAGTTCTAACCTCATGGTAATGTCCAGAGCTGTCTTGCAAAGCGTATAAGGGCATGGACTCAAATAGATCTTTATTTGATTTCACAGAACCAGTGGTGACGCCCTCAACTTGAATCCTCTGACTTTCGTCATACTGGCTTAAATCATATGTTTCAAATATTTGCTTGTAATTTCTCACATCCACATTTTCAATGTCCTCCAGATTCACAGTTTTTGTGATTTCTTTTCTCTCCTCTCTGATCTGCTCCAGCGGCTGGCTCTCAAACAGCCACTTTTGGTGTCGTACATCTCCTTTCTCCTCAGATGTCATCATTCTTTTGAGTTTCCCCACCTCTGCAAGCTCTTTTATCTCATCTTTTGGAGCAGTCTCAAAAAAGTGTCTGGCAGACTGAACATCACCTCCTATAATTTCCTCTGCACTTGCTGGTCTGGCATTGGAATCATCCTTTAATGTATCCATCGGTTGTGTCTCAAACACCCAACAATTTCTACGGACATCACCCTTGTAACTTTTATCAATTTGTTCAGAATCTATTATTTTCATAAACACTTTCTTTTCCTCTTGAATGTCTTCCAAACGTTGGTTCTCAAACAGCCATCTCTGATGGCCTACATCACCTTTTTCTTCCTCTAATGCTACAGTTTTAAGTCTGTGTACCTCATTGTCCTCATCTTTGATAATCTCCAGTGCTTTATTCTCAAACTTCCAATTCTGGTGTCTCACATCACCTTCTTCTTCCTCAAACACAGGCCTTTTTTGTAGTTTTCCTACCTCTGGAAGCTCTTTCAGTTCATCCGGTGGAGCATTTTCAAATAAGTGTCTCACAGAGCGAACGTTTCCTCCGATAATCTGTTCTGAGGCGACAGGTCTGGAGTTGGCATCATCTTTAAGTGTATCCATCGGCTGTGTCTCGAACACCATGCAATGTTTGCGCACATCCGCCCCGAGAATCTCTTTCTGCTGATTCTGCAGTCTCTCCCACTGGGAGTTTATAGAGTCAAGCCTCTTTGTCTCAAACAGCCATCTTCCCCTTTTTGCATCACCCATATGGTTGTCCTCCATGGATACACTAGAGATGAGCCTGACCTGAGAAATGTCCATCTCCATATCATTCAAAGACTGCGTCTCAAAAAGCCATCTCGATGTTTTGATGTCTCCTTTCTCAGTCTCCTCTCGACGCACAGAAGTAATCAAAACCATTTCGCCAGAGTGTTCCCTCATTACACACATGCACTGAGTCTCAAACATCCATATGATTTTCTTGACTTCTGACTTGATCTCCTCCAGTACAGACTTTAAACTCAGCAGTTGCTTTTCATCCATGGTTTCTGTGTCACCCAGAGAATCCATTTCTTGGTTTTCAAATATGTACCTCACAGACTTCATATCCCCTTCTGTGGCTTCATGTGTGAAGATTACTTCTTTGGTTTGCTCATCGTCAGTGTGAAGTTTATTTAGTGTATCCATTGGCTTTGTCTCAAACAACCAGGCGGCGGCGCGCACATCTCTTTTCCCTACTTCATTCACAAGGTAGTTCCGTTTAGAATCACGTTTCTGTCCCACCTCATCAATAGGTTGCATCTCAAACATCAAAGCTGTGTTTCTAACATCACCTCCTGCGACGAACTCCTGCTGAACAATCTTTCTGCTTTCCTCTTCATTGTCTGAGTCATCCCTAATGCAATCCAAAGGTTTATTCTCAAACATCCAACGCATGGACTGCACTTCGCCTCTCAGAATCTCATCCCACTCCAGATATTCATGATCCGGGCTTCCGTTTGAGTCGCTTCCAGTGTGTTCAAACTGGTACGCAGCCTCTTGAACATCACCCACAGCTTCGATGTCCTCATCATTGTAGAAATCTTTTTCCAGGTCTTTCCTGACATCGGGGTGAATATGTTTGCAGAGACGTTTCAGTTCTAGAAGCTCCCTCTGTCTAAAGTGCTGCTCTCTGTTTACTGTGTGTTTCACTGGTTGTGTTGGAGGTTCAGGGAAGATTTCAGCATCGTCTGAAGGTTCCTCCAGTAAGTCGGGTGGAGGTGGTGGCAGATATTCCAGATCTTCTTCATCATCGACATATTGATCGTCAAAAGTAACCAATGGTTCGACAAGTTCTGCTTTATCTGTGGAAACACTATTCAGTGTGCTTGCTATCTCAGTCCTCACAGTTTGATGGGATGCGCTGACATCTGATTGCAGTTGTGCACGGCTTTTGTCACGTTCAATCTTTTTTGGGGAAAAGAATAATTCATATAACTCAGTGTGACTCTGAAATGATTAATACTTATTCTGGACCAGAAGATTTGGAAAAGCTCTTAATTTTAATAAAAACTGAATATTCTAAAGTGTAGTAAATTGCTTTTAAAACCTTTCCAAGATTTTTGTGCACTTACTACACATTTAAAAAAAATTAAAGAAGAAAATATTTTTATGCTTTTGTTGAGGCTCAAAATTTAATTTATTAATTTATTAATTGCCACATCGGCAACTTATGGCTATTTCATGGCATAATGGATATACATAAAAAATATTATATGTTAAAACCAAATTCGTATTACAATAAAGAGTTAATTAGACAAATATATAAATAGAAATAAATAAATTTACACACAAGTATATTCAAAGATAAATATGATTTTTCAGTTAAATTTTTGATGAATAACTTAAGAATATTCCTGGTTTTACCTTTTTAAAAATGTCCATCAAAGTGTTGAGGCTCAAAATAATGATTTTTAATTATTTGTGTTTGAAAAAGTTTTGCTTGCAAAACTTTTTTTTAACCCTTGTGCAACTATTCACATTTACTACCCTTTTGTTATGTTCGGAATGAAAACATCCCCTGAATTTGATTGCTGTAAAAATGTATTAGATTAATTTTTCTTTTCTTTTTTTTTTTTTTTGCATAAATCTGTTAATCAACCTCAGTCCTGATCAAAACTACTAAATTGTTTAGAAAAATTACAGGACTTTAACTCTTTAAATGCCAAATTCATAAATAATGTCATTGATTTGGTGAAAAATTAACCAACAAAATTACTTAATTTCAATATTTGATGCATTTATCTGATGCATTTTTACAGCAGTTTAAATAAGTGGATGTTTTTATCCCTAATATAACAAAAGGGTAGTACATTTGCCCAGAGTGTATTGTTGAGTTTTTTAAAAAATTCAAAGCATTTTCCCAAAATATGTGCCAAAATAAGATTTGTCACCAAAAAATCCTTCTACTAGCTGAAACTCAGAGAAAGTTATGGCCAGATTAGGACTCAAAATCACCCCAGTGTGGATATGGGTTAAGTTATAAGTAAAGACCAGTGTTTTACAAATGACAACACAAAGTTAATTGGCTGCTCAGCAGCATATACAGAATGTAATAAATGATTTCTCAAACAAACAAATAAATAATTTATTTCTTAAAATCAATTTTATGAATGCATTAGACACTCTTCCCTAAAGCAATCAATATCATTTCATTATACTAATATAAAAAGTCTTCCTCATGAGCTTTAATTAGTTTTTTGACAAGTAAAACATGAGAAAATCCTTACTTCGAAAAGGATGAATGCTCAAGCAAGGATGTTTTACAGACTATGCTTAAGACAGTTTTTCTCTTGTTTCATTTTGTTTTTATACTTAACATTACAAGATATTAAATATACTTACTATTACTCGTATTAAAAAATACTATTTCTAAAAACAAGTCTGCATATTTTATGAATGAAGGACAAAACCTGCTAAACAATAAATAAATAAATATGCAAATAAATGAATTAATTGATAAATCCACAAATAACTGCATAAATAAATATCTAAATAATTAATGGTGCTAATAAATAAATAAAATAATAAATAAATGTTGGGGGAATAAAAAAATTATAAACTGAAAGTGGATTTTTTTTCCTCTTTCCAACATTAATTCATTTGTGAATGTAGTTCCATATTTACTTTCAGTTTAGCATTTACTTATACCCCCAACATTCGTGCAATTTCTTTTAATTATTTATCTGCACGCACTAAAGGCTAATTTATACTTCTGCATCAAGCACACACGTAAACATCAGCGGAGACTTCGCGCGGTCGCATAGCCCTCGCCATGGCTGACGCCGACGCTGATGCGCACCTCTCAAAACATTTTATTACACGTCACAACGACGCATATCGCAAGTTCTGTGATTGGTCGGCTTTGTACCGGTGATGAGCGTGGGTTGTGGTGTGAGCCGCGAGCACAATAGAGCGAGTGTTAACAAGTGTCGAGTCCAGATGAAAACTTTTGTTTTGCGTTAACCTTATGATTAAAGTTGTTGCATGTCCGCCAGTTCTCACCTCTGAATGAGCGAGTTTTAGCTATTTGTAGCATTCAGAAAAAACAAAACATCCGCGAAGAAATTCGACACAGAGGAACATAAAAACCTAAACCAGAAGTGTATTCGCAGAGCCACACAAACAGCACGTAGAACTATAAATGCACGGCTACGCGCAACGCAGGTGCCTTGATTCAAGCCGATCACTTGACGCAGAAGTATAAATTAGCCTTAATAATTATTTATATATTTATTAATGCAGGAATTTGTGGATTTTTACATATATTTATTTACTTATTTGTGTATTTATTTATTTATTGTTATATTTATGCAGGAACGTGTAGATTTAATAATTAATTATTTATTTATTTGCCTATTTATTTAGTTATTTATTGTTTTTGCAAGTTTTGTGCTCGATATTTATGCACTGTTTACTCAAATAAACTGATCTCTTGAGCAAAACATTTGACAGTTAAAAGACTGAGTCTGAACCACTGTGGTTAGCTTTTTCTTGTTCGCAATAAAGTTACAAAAATAACTATACATCAAATCTAAAGTGAATTTACAACAACGTCAACAGTAAGATCAGCAAGTCATACGAAGCACAAGAAAATATGTCGCTAAAAATGGAAATGGACTCACAGAAATGTAAAACACTAAAAAGAAGACAGTAAGTGAAATCTTTTTATGCACAGAATCCTATTAAAGCATAATATATTCATGTGTCAGAGCACGGATGTAGGCTAAAAAGGACTTACCTTGATTTTCTTGCTAGGGGCTGCTTCTTCAATAGTCTTCTCGAAATGCTGTGCCAGTTCTTTAGTGGAGAGCTTTGGATAATACTCGTCCTCCTCTGCAAGCAAAGGCAAATGTTCATATTTAACATGGAGGTCTCGGTACTATGCAGTGTAAAGCAAAACAATCATGTACTGTATAAATTATTGCTTGTGAAATTACCTATTTGATTGTTATGATTCTCATAACTGGACATCATTTCCCGTTTATGAGCGATTTGATCACGTGTGGACTGTAGGATGGAAAAATAAACACAATCGAAAACGATTCATGTTGACATGTTTTTACACTTATGCATTTGTTTATTAGCATGTGAATTCCTTGGGAAGCAAAACGGTGACCCTGTTTTTGGCCATTTACTGTATATTGATGTACATTTTCAGAACTTAAAAACGTGGACATTAAGACATACAATAAAACAATATATCGCACAAAAACAGTTAGGGCTCTATTTTAACAATCTAAGCGCAAAGTCTAAAGCGCATGGCTTTAATGCAAAAGCATTAAGTGCATGTCCGAATCCACTTTTGCTATTTTAAAGATGGAAAAATACGCTCTGCGCCCTGGCACATGGTCTAACAGGGTTGTGCTTATTCTCTTAATGAGTTATGGGTGTGTTTTGAACATAACGTGCATTAAATCAATCAGAGTCTCATCTCCCATTTCCTTTAAGAGTCAGTTGTGTCACGCCATGGCGCATTTGCTATTTACATGGCAGACTTAGTAAGTGGAAAAATTTAACCTCCTTTATAGACCAGCACACCCAGGAGTCCACAAAGTAGTGCAAATGGATTTGCTTTTTAAACAACGTGAAACAAAAAGTGAAAATTAGCGCTGTGCTGGTCTGAAAATAACAACAAATCGCACCAAACACGTCTTGCGCCTTATTGCACCGTGTGTATGATAGGGCCCTCAAGTTATTTTAGTATCAATAATACTATTAACTTATTTTTAATAAACAAATTTAAATAGTTTTATTTACATGTTTTCTTTCTTTTTTTAAAGTTTTAGTAATTTTATTATGTGCTTTTGTTGTGCTAAACTAGTCATGTCTACACTGTAAAAAAATCCGCAATTTTACGGTTTATTTCCGGCAGCTGGGGTGAGCAGATTTTTTTCAACACATTTCTAAACATAATAGTTTTAATAACTCATTATAATAACTGATTTATTTTACCTTTGCCATGATGACAGTAAATAATATTTGACTAGATATTTTTCAAGCTTAAATCACAAGCTTAATTACAGCTTAAAGGGACATTTAAAGGCTTAACTAAGTTAATTAGGTTAACTAGGCAGGTTAGGGTAATTAGGCAAGTTATTGTATAACCTCTTAAGGCCCAAGGGATTTTTTACATGCATTTTGTATCATCTTTTGATATGATGTACTTTTAGAGAAAAATTATGTCCATATATGTGGACTCGTGGTCCCAATTTACATAAAACATTTTTCCTGAATGTTTTTTTTAATACAGATATAACACAGAATTTTTTTTTGAACTTGCTTTGACTGTCAGAGCGTAAAAACAACTTTTTTTTCCCCATTTTGGACAGTATAAAATAGGGTTTGGGACATTTCATATGCTGCAAAACAGTTGCAGGATGACACTGTATGTCTGTAACAAAATATAAAACAGTTTTTTAAATAGCCACTTAAAAGCTGAAATGTGTTGTTCACGTATGTGGACACTCAAGCCCTAGGAGGATAACAATGTTTTTTTGACTAATAGACTAATAATCTTAACCTTTAAATGGATTAAAAAAATAAAAATGTCTCTAGAAGAAAAATTATTATCAGACATACTGTGAAAATTTTCTTGCTCTGTATAACATCATTTAGGAAATATAAAAAAAAAAAAAATTCAAAGGGGAGCGAATAATTCTGACTTCAACTATATATATATATACATACATACAGTTGTGCGTCTTAACACTATTTAATGCACAATAAACTAATATAAACTAACAATATTTAATTTAAATAACAATAACTAACATTAACAAAAATGAGCAAACGCTGTAATAAATGTATTACTAATAGTTTGTTCATGTTAGTAAATACATTAACATTAACTAATGGATCATTATTTTAAAGCATAACCTTTATTTAAATTATTAATTTATTTATGTATTAATTTATGTATTTCAACAAATAATAAATAACAAATAAATAAAGTGACTTTGAAATCTCAAAACATTCTATGGCAAGAACATTCATTCTTATCAAGCGCCATGTTTCATTATTTTAGTGTTTTATCAATATTCTACTCCACTGACACTGATCTGCTTGCTCATTTTGATGATCAATATCCCATGAATTATTCTACTGGACTACAATGTCATGACTCTTTTGTGTCTATTGTCATGGGGTCTCTTCAAAACCTCCCCTTGTCCTCCTATCTAATCACTTTCAGCATCCTTAACTTCAAGATCATTGTAAGGTAGGACAAAGTCATGGGTTCCATTCCCAGGGACCTCATAAGTGTTCACTGGAGACACAAATCATTTTAAATGATTCAGCCGATTTGGTGAACTAGTTCAACTGGTTCACATGGAAGATCCGGTTAAAAAGAGCAATTCGTTAATATGGAAATAAAACCCATTATTGGGCACAAATGTGTTAAATTAATACTTTTAAGTGTCTGCCTGGGTCGCATTTAATGCTGTCATCGTGCTGCTGTCATGTCCATTTGTTGTTTTTGTCATAGGAGCAACAGCGAGGACTGACTGGAGGAGGACCGGCTCGATCTGGCCAAAGGCAGCAGGATTACAGACTTTGAGGTGTTGTACGGGTCTCCTAATCATCCCCATCCACTGAAATGGCTCTATCACTGTCTCTTCACTTCACCAATAGCTGGTGTGTGGTGAGCGCACTGGCGCCGTTGTCCTGTGGCTGCCGTCGCATCATCCAAGTGGATGCTACACACTGGTGGTGGAGTGGAGAGACCCCCCTCATGATTGTGAAGCGCTTTGGGTGTATGGCCATACACAATAAATGCGCTATATAAATACACATTACATTACATTACATAATTTTAGTTAGTTTCAGTTAGTTTTATATGTACACAATACAGTTTCAGAAACTCTTGTTTTTATTTTTATTTCAGTTGACGAAAATTATTTTAAGTTTTAGTTTTTCGTTCAATTTGTTAACTATAAAAACCTTGATACTAACTTAGTTACTCTTCATGAGAAGTAACTAGTAACGGCCCGTTTCCACTGAGTGGTAGAGTACGGTACGGTATGGGTCAGCTTTATCAGGCTTGCATTTCCACTACCAATGGTACTCTTTTGGTGGGCGTGGTGTACGACAGAAAGTTTCAGTCGACGTCATTCTTGCTCGAGGAAATGTCAAAGTAAAGCTGTACTGGTCGTTCACATATCATACAAGAAGCATTTCTCACAAAACAGATGCTTTATACACAAAAATACTTGTGTATAAATGTTCATTACTAACCTTTCTATGAACAGAATTTGAGTATAACTGCAGATCAATGATAAATATGAAATGTGCAATAGCCTACTGTAACATTTGCGATTATATAAAATAAATAAATAATTGCAACATATGAACTCATACAGTACAGACCCTTACAGTCACAGATATGTTATCAATTACAGAAAAACTACACACAGCATACATTTAGTCCTTATTTGGTTACAAAAACAACATGCAACATATAGCCCAGAGTCAGAGCAAACCTCTCATCTGCATCTTTAATCTTCAGCAGCACATGTGACCTCTGTTATAAAGTAATTCCATCATTCCGAGTTCATAATAGTCCAAGAGGTGATGGTAATAGTTAAACTAGTTAAACATGGCAGGTTGTTCATGGTTTCTTCTTTGTTTTGTCGTGCATCACTCTCACGTTTATCTGTTTATCGGATGTCAGAAGCAGTTCAATAATCACGCGCACATTATTATCATCAGCTCAAGAAGTTTGTTATTTTAAATATAGACGCACGAGTAAGAGAAACCGCTCGCGCTTTAGACGGCCATGTAAACAACTACGGTGCACAGGGTAAACTCTGCTTTTCTTCTTGGCTTTGTGGCTGTTCATCGAGACAACGACAAGGTTTGTTTAAGCTCGGATTGACCATAGTTCGTTATTATATGTACAGTTGAAGTAAGAATTATTAGCCACTCTGAATTATTAGCCCCCCTGTTTATTTATTTCCCCAATTTCTGTTTAACGGAGAGCAGATTTTTTTCAACACATTTCTAATCATAATAGTTTAAATAACTCATCTCTAATAACTGATTTATTTTATCTTTGCCATGATGACAGTAAATTATATTTTACTAGATATTTTTCAAGACACTTCTATAAAGCTTAAAGTGACATTTAAAGGCTAAACTAGGTTAATTAGGTTAACTAGGCAGAGGTGCGTTTCCCAAACAACGACGTAACTCGCGGCTGAACTATCATAGTGCGATGCATCGTTTGGCAAAAGAACAATGTAGTGACGAGTGTTTCCCAAAACCCGTAGTGTCTCTGTCGCAGATCCATCGCTTGAACCACGTTAGTTATAGCGTAAAACACCCATAATGATGCTCTAAACGGGGTGGAGTAACTACTTTAGAGAACAACCCCATCATTTATTTGTGCAAATTAAATTGTTTTACACAAACACGCATTTAAAATAAAATCCAATATTAGTTTTGGTAAAAACATGCACTCGCTTTCCATATTAATTAAAATATAAGTAAATGGCACATATAGGGCCAATGTTTGCTTTACTAATATTATTGAGAAGTTGAACATTACATATTCTATTCTAAAACATAAGATCACTTACAAAAGCTAACACTATTCTAATATCATATATAAATCATATAAATAAATAAATAATGAGGCGATTTATTATAAATATACTTACTTTAATAATAATATTAACAATATTAATATTAATGATGATGATGATGATGATGATGGTTATTATTATTATTATTATTATTTAGGATATTGTTTATTTATTTTTAAAAAAAATTACAATTTGACACATGCAAACCACAGCAGAAAGTTCTAACCAACAGACCCATGTCATATACAGCAGAGAAACTTAATAAATAACCCACTATAAAATAAAAGAATTAACGTATGCTATGTTTTTTATATTCACAAGCTTTGGAGATGTAACATAATATCCGCTTTTAAATATACCTATAGCTTTCGTCATGAGGCTGTGTTCAAAATGATATCAATGTTTTCAAAGTGCACTGTGAAAGGAGCACAATTGCAAACATGAAGATCGCTAAAACTGAACTGTAAAAATACTTTGAAAGCAAATTACACCTAAGAGAGATTAACTTAATGCTTTTTTATTTTTAATAATTCCAACTTTGAATGTTAAAATGTTCTAAATGAATAGGGCATAGGGGGGGATAAGTGGGAATAGAACACAGCCAGGAACTATGCTTCAAACTACAGCTCCAGAGGTGTCGTTTCAAGTGCTCAAGTTTGCAGTTTGCGAATGTTCGTTGGAGCGATGGATTTGGGAAACGGCAAATCAGCAAACTATGTTTGTAACGACGGAACTTGCGACCTTAGTTGGCTAACGATGGTTTTGGGAAACGCACCCCAGGTTAGGGTAATTAGGCAAGGTATTGTATAACGATGGTTTGTTCTGTAGACTATCGAAAAAAAATAGATTAAAGGGGCTTATAATTTTGACTTTAAAAATGGATTTAAAAAAATTAAAAACTGCTTTTATTCTAGCCAAAATAAAACAAATAAGACTTTGTCCAGAAGAAAAAATATTATCAGACATACTGTGAAAATGTCCTTGCTCTGTTAAACATAATTTGGGAAATAATTAAAAAAGAAAAAAAAATCAAAGGGGGGCTAATAATTCTGCCTTTAACTGTATATATTATTACGGTGTAATGTCTCGGCTGTGAATTAAAAAATGGAGCTTCCTTTGTTTTAATTCTCCTGCTTGTGTATGCACTGGTGACATATCTCTGTAAACCAATAGCGTTCAGCTGCGCGTCTTGCTCCAGCTTTTGGTACCTTTTTGACGTGCTTGGTACCCTTTGCAAAGGGTACCAAAAAGTGGTACGATTCACTTTTAGGTACCTTTTGACAGGGAATGACCATAAAAGCAGACCGAATTGTACCGTACCGTACCACTCAAGCCTGGTTTATATCGCTAGTTCGCTTGAGTGCGCGCAGTGAATGTGACGTCATCGATGTGTTTGCGGAGGTTCGCTTTGGGTGCGCACGACATGATTTCGGACGGTGGAGGGCATGATTTTTTTTGAGACTCGAGCGAACAGTTCTTGCGCCGCCGCGTTTGATTTGAATTGAATATGAACCACTTTTTGAAGAGATTTTGTCTGAAACAGTTCGACTGTACAGATATCTTTATGATCCGTGATCATAGACATAAGCAGATGATCAATAATTCTTGGCTAAAAATTGCAACAGCAGTGGGAAAGGAGGAAAGTTTTTGTTAAAAGGTTTGGAAAAACCTAAGGGATAAGTTTGTTAAAGCCAAAAGAGGCCATGGCAAAAGTGGAGACCCATGTACACAATTACAGAATATGTTTTTCCTCCATTTATAGGATTTACACTGATGTATATGTTATGTTATGTATGTATGTATGTATGTATGTATGTATGTATGTATGTATATCTTATGTAATGTTCTGAATTTAAAACAATTTAATAGTTACAAAACTATAATTAGAGAACAAATTATTTCTTTGATAACTGAAAAGGAATATTTGAATCTCGGTTTACAATATACCGATGCCTGTTTTCTAGGTTTTATTGGTGATAATGGTCAGGAATGTTGGACCATTATTGCCTTTTTTTATTATCAGAATAGGACAAAAACTAGCAGCCAGACAGAAATGTGTGAATTGTGGAGCGGGCTAAATCTAAAAATAACATCTGCATTTTTTAGTAAGTGTACTTTTTTGCTTTTATTCTTGCCATAATAACAAATATATTTGTAGAGCAACCCATGTTCTGTTGTCATTAATATTTCAATAAACTTTAATAGGTAAAACTGTCCGAGATATGAACAAAAGCAAGTGATGCATCAAAGTTTGATTTAAAAAAATCTTGAATGGTTATAAAAATCCTTATAATCATTATAATAATTTATAAAAATAATAAAAATAATAAGTTTAAAAATATTGAATGATATTAATGATATGACGTAGTTCCGGAAACTTCCTACTTCTCTGTTTATCTGTCTGATTTTACAGTCAGTTTCTTTTGACCGCCCCCTGTCGTTTTAAAGAATATCACAACGGCGAGCCCAACAAGTATAAAAGCCTTATCCGTTTCCCGAGGTGCGCGCACAGTCAGCAGAGGTGCCAGGTGAAAGTATAACTGTACGTTCACACCGAAAGCAGCGAGAGCGTCAAAGGTCGCTCTGGCCGCCCTGGCGACAACGCTGTCTGCCTTGAGCTCCGGCGGCGAGAGCGTCAGTATTCGCTACACATTGATCTCGTATTTAAAGGAGCCGTTGCTGCATATCATATAAGTTACACTCCCGCATAAAACATGCTTTCTAGCGTGAAGGTGTTGCACACTTATCAAATTCACTTAACTACAGAAGATCTAGTTGCATGTGGTGTGGCTTTGCTCCACTATGTGTCCATATGCCTGAAATATTCTGAAGCAGCAATAGTGTTTTGTATGGTCGCATGAAATTTCCGCTTTTTTAAAGAAAAAAAAAAATATATATATAACATTGATGCACATGAGTAACTCGCCAGTAAATTTTTAAATCTACGTTCCAGTAAGAAAACATTGCAAATAATTGGAAATCCAGCGACCGCAATAATTAAACCCTTGGGAACAACTGTGGTCGGAACCAAAGTTCACGGTGACTGTTCTCTGGTCTCCTCTCAAGCGATGGACTTCTACATTCCGATTGGTTGCTGCCGAACCGCGTCATAGCTCATTACCATAAAGTTGACTTGATTTCAACTCTCCTCGATGCTCACACCGGCAAAGACGCGCCGCGCTGCTCCTCGCCGCTTATCGCCGCTTATCGCCGCCGGCTCCCATTGAAAATGAATGACTTCCAGCTACTTTGACGCTCTCGCCATCAAAAGATTACTTTTTTAAAGTAACGTCCCCAAAACTGGTAACCATTCTTCCATAGCATTTGTTTTTCCTACTATGGATGTCAATGGCAACCGATTTCCAACATTCCTCAAAATATCTTCTTTTGTGTTCAACAGAATAAAAAAGCTCATAAAGGTTTATAACCACTTGAGGGTGAGTAAATAGTGAGTAAATTTCCTTGGCTGAACTATCCCTTTAAATGCAATGCGAGTCACTCTGCATAAACGCATCTGCCAAACACATAAACACCAAAAATGTGCCTCTTTTCATGTTTTCAAACCTCCAGCCTCGAAATGACATTTTGCGCATGATTGAAAATTGATGGGTTGAAGTGACACAGAGTAAACAGAAAAGAAGGCATTTGAGCTGTGCTTATGGAGACCCGGAGCTGTAATCTAAGTGCTGCGTGATTGTTGTTGAGAGCCGCTACTGTTAGCGTGGACTTGTGAAATGGAGAGTTATTAGCAGCAGGCCTGTCGGAGACGTCCGTACCCTTTCATCCTGGAGGAAGACCTGCTGTGAGGCTTGACGACTCGCTGCGCTGCTCGACACACTCAAAACTGATGAATCTGACACCTCCTGTGTGACACAAGACCAGAGCTGTTAGAAGAGGAGACATGGGAAACAAGCAAACACACACACTTTCCAAAAAAGAGCTCACACAGGCTGCTTATAATGTCACTATATTTGTTTGAGCTAAACAGAAATATAAACAAAGTGATGAGACCACAGTATATTTTGACAGTAAATTTTGATTTTGTTTTAGGCCCCGTTTACACTAATACATTTTAGTTTTAAAACAGTATTTTAGAATGAAATCAATCCACGTCCACACTGGCGTTTCACCTAGTGTTTCTGAAAAGATCTCCATCCACACTACACCGCTGAAAAAGCACTTCACGTGACCACGCACACACTCTGGCATACGCTGCAGCGTATGCGGACGTCAGAGCCCCAGGCAGTCAGCGGGTGCTTTGAGCACACCTCCCCAGGTGAGAGCAGTACACGTCAGACAGTTCATCAAGAATCTTCTGCTAGATTTCATCTTACTATAGTTGTTAAACGGGGTATTTAATTCATCTTGTCTCTATCTAAAGACTCTTCGGTCTTTTGAATCTATTACTTGTTCTCAGGTAACTGGGGTTTTGGCTGAGCACAAAGATAAGTTAATATATTAATTAATGTAACCATGTACACTGATTCTGCACATTTGACTGATTGCTTGCCTTTATTTCCTATATTGTATAAACTTATTGTACCTTGTACTTTTATAATGGTCATTATTGATTATTAAAACTGATATTCAGCAAAAGAGAGAGTATGTTTCGTATTTTTCAATGAAAATGAAAGGAGGCAGTTATGTTATAGGCTCAATATACGCTCATATAAATATGTAGCTATTAGAGCTGCACGATTCTGTAGATGTAAAATAAAGGTTAATATGAGTTGGCTATTATTATTATTATTATTATTCTCAAACATATGATGAAACAACAATAATAATATTATGTGTAGTCTACTGGTTAAAATGCTAAATTTTTAATAGACTTTGATTGGTGGACTTGAACAGACTAAATTTGTCCTGGTCATTAATGCACAGTAAAGTGATGCCATTAGAATACAACTATTCATATTGAATTATTACGTTTGAGACATATGCTGGCAATCTGTCATTGACAACATTATTAGACCATTTATTAAAATTTATTAAACATTTATAAAAAATCAGACATTTGTCATTATCAGATTCCCTCTTGCATTATCTTCGACATTATATAGGCTAGAGTAGATATACTGACACTGTTAAACATGTATTCTCATGCACAACACTCAAACATAAATGCTTGTCGTAATCATAACTCTAAAATGCGATATGATGCGTGCTTTCAGTTTCATTTTCACTACAAAGTGGTGCTCATACCCAGCGCGGCTCCCAAACGATCACTCTATGCCACAAACTGAATGTTATTTACAACTTTATAACCTGTTATTCACAGCCTATGCAGGTTCTGTCTACTAAAGTAGCCGCGCGCGCGTCTATCATGGGGCGCGTGCCCACCCTCTCTGGTAACAGCTCACGGTCAGCAGCAGCTCACGCCACATGTGATTTCGCGGCTGTGGATACATCATTACATGAAGACAAAAATTGCATTTTTGGGGGAATTATACCTTATAAATACAGTATGTGACTCTTTCAACATCATTTGGAGGTGTCCATGTTGCTGAGCAATGTATGTCTAGTAGCTATACGGTGTCTAAAACATTTTAGGGTCTGTTAAGTTAATATCAAAAAGAAAATAGACATCCTTATATCATGTTTTCATTTTGTTGCTAAGAAAGTGAAACAGCGTAGCCAGGGTGAATGAGGTTATAAAGTACATTGTTCCCTTTGAAGATTTACCCGATGTGTCCTCTGGAGTTTTTCCATATCAAACTTGCAAAGTCTGAACTTACAAGAAAAGGATGCAAGACTGAACTTTGTGTAGGCTACTTATTATTGAGGAAAAAGCCCCAATCAGATTCAATGAAAGTCTGCAGAAGATTTTTTCCAGCTGTGGTGGCAGGCCTGACAGATCTTCAAACTACCTATGGCGTTATTTCAAAGACAAACGTTGACAAATGTACAAGCTGAGATCGCATTCATGTAATACGATCGGGCGTATCTCTTCGCTTGCATGCCGATTTCCTCCGTTCATGCACAATACTTCTTGCACGCCCTCAAATATACTCACACACAGACTTTCCAAGAAAGAGCACACACAGGCTGCTGCTTATAATATGTCACTGTATTTGTTTGAGCTAAATAGAAATATAGACAAAGGTAATGAGACTGCTGTTAATTTTGACAGTAAATTTTGATTTTTGATTTCTTATTTTAGTTTTTTTAATCATTTTTCATGGAAACCACTTTATAAATATATCAAAATTATTAGCCCTGCTGTTAAATTGTAATTCATTTATATTTTTTTTTCCCTAAGCTCTGTTCATCAGAGAAAAGTTTTTCAACACATTTCCAGGTGAAGTTTCACAAATTAATTTCGAGAGGAGCACGTGATATGATTAAGCACGTCTGGCTTCTCATCTGTAATCAGTAATAGTCCAATCAGTGTGATGCAAGCTTACTATAAATGGATCATTTTCTCCCTACTGCTCTATCTTCGTTTTGGAAGAATCCCCCCTTCCACCCCATCTCCTCCTTTTCCTCCCTTTATTAGGGGGAGCTCTCGAGACCTACCTGATCTCGGATCCCCTGATATGCTTATTGACCGGGCGGGAGCCTTGGGCTCAAGTATCTCCGAGCTCAGGGTTCTCTCCCGGGACAGCATCCCAAACCTGCTTAAATGCTAAGCATATCTAAGTGGGAACTCTTGAAACATAATAGTTTCAATAACTCATTTCAAGAGTTCACACTTGTGTGCTTGTGTTTGCTGATGATTGATAATAAAGCTTGTTTGGCATGCTGTCCCGGGAGAGAGCCTTGAGCTCAGAATATCCTTGAGCCCGGGGCTCCCTCCCGTTTGGAGGGCGAGAGGAGAGTTTGAGCTCAGATGGGTCTCGAGAACTCCCCTACTGTGAACTGCTGCGGGATATATCTGACTAAGAGTTGCCTTAGAATGTTATTTTGATTAGTCAATTTACCTATGGTGCCTGTCTTTGAATGGTGGGAGGAAACCGGAGAACCCGGGGAAAACCCACGCGAACACGGGGAGGACATGCAAACTCCACACAGAAACGCCAACTGGCCCGGAGAGGAACGAACCAGCGGCGTTCTTGCTGTGAGGCAATAGTGCTACCCACTGGCCGCCGTGCCGCCCTATCGGTGAAGGGGGGGAGTAGGGGTGGAAGGGGGGATTCTTTAAACGAAGATGACTGGAGTAAAAAGCTCTGGTAATTTATAGCGTGTCAGTGTTCATCTGATTGGCGCAATATGCAGAGTTAATGCGATACCAGCTGTGTTCAATCATAAGCACGTGATCCTCTCGAAATTAGTTTATAAATAAACCACACTTATAATAACTGATTTATTTTATCTTTGCCATGATGACAGTAATTAATATTTGACTAGATATTTTTCAACGTACTAGTATTCAGCTTAAAGTGACATTTAAGGGCTTAATTAGGTTAATTAGGCAAGTTAGGGTAATTAGGCAAGTCATTGTTCAACATCGGTTTGTTCTGTAGACCAGTGGTCCCCAACACCTGGGCCGCAAAGCGCAGACTGGTACCAGTCTGTGGATCAATTGGTACCGGGACGCAAAAAGAAATCATTGATTATTTCCATTTTCTTTATTATCTGACTCTGAACGATCTTTTATTTTGAAAAATGACCATATTCTCTCGGTTACATCTCTGTCACTTGAGCACCTAAATTTAACCCACAAGCAGCAAAATGAGTGAGAAACAGACGTCCGCAACTCATTTGTCAACAAATCAGGTAAATCCAGCATGTCTTTGCAAGTACAATATCAACTGCTGGAGATCGCAAATGATGGCGGCCATTCACATATCGCATCTTTTCCATGTGCAAGTTATTTCCAACGGACGAGGCGTACCTTCTAGGCATACCAAGTTGAAAACATCTTCGCCACCGCTAGCCACTAGACAAGAACTGACTGATCAGCTTTATACTTTGTATGGATAAATATACTGTATATTAAACAGCAAAAATTGTGTTCAACAAACAAAAAAACAGAGCAATAGTTTATACAATAATTTATACAAAACATTTTGTAAACAAAATGCTGCATGATCTTTGCTCAAATCTCTGTGAATACACAAACAGTAAATAACATTTAGTGATCTGTAATCCACCGTGGTTTATCAATAATATTTTAGGAAAACAATGTTACAATTAACCAAAAAAAATCATTTATGCACATGTGCATGAAATCTGCATCACTTAAGCACAAATTAAAGCTCAGAATTAACATACATTCCTGATTTTCCATTTCAGGATTAGGATTGGGGCTGTCAATTACTGTTAAGCAGCAGGTTTAATGCTTTTAGTCCTCGGATGAGCAGATTTTGTAGAGTGTTAGAATACGTGCCAACACACACACAGTCCCACACACACACATTGAACACACAGACAATAAACTATTTGAAAAAAAAATGCAGTCTGAAACGACCTGGAGTAAGTAAACTGCTCATAAAGTAATGCTAAAAAAATGTATTATTATGACTATGTTAATTAAGGAAACTAGAAAAGTTAAGGTAATTAGAAAAGTCATTGTGTAACGATGGTTTGTTCTATAGACAATCGAAGAAAAACAATAATGCTGGGGCTAATAATATTGACCTATTATATTTTCCAGAAGAAAAAATATTGTAGGAAATACTGTGAAAAATTCCTTGCTCTGTTAAACATTGATTGGTAAATATAAAAAAATAAATAAAGGATTAAAGGATTTTTATTTATTTAAAAAAAAATAAATAAATAAATAAATTTTAATTAATATCATATAATATAATTAATATAATATAAATATAAGAAAACCCAAATGCCAAATGGGTAAACCCAAAGAACAGAGATGTGATTTGAAAAAGGTTGAGAAGTGGATGTAAGAATTTCAACCAACAGGGCAATAATGAAGATATCTGTTATGAATTGTTATGTAATTAAGAAGTGAGTAACACTTAAGTTTAGGTCGCAATTCACGGTATTAACAAACCCTTAATTAACACTACTAGCTTATAAACTACTAATTAACTCATTATCAGTTAGTAAGGTAGAAGTTGGGTTTAGGTTTTGGGTAGGATTAGGGATGCAGAATAAGATCATACTTTATAACTACTAATTAACAGGCAGTCACTGTAATAAGCCAGTATTAATAACATGAAGTGTGATCTAAACTTGATGAAGTGTAGCCAAAAAAGGTTCTGAGTCAGCTGGAGGATTTTGTGTGTATGTTCGAGAGGTCAAAAAACCTCCAAGATTCACATCTGGAGTACTGCAGAAGTTGGTTTTGGTAGTCTTGAGGTCAGAACATCTTTAAAACTACCTATCTAACATCACCAACATCAACACAAACTGCTTGAAAGGGTCTAAAGATAAAAAAAAAAGCTTTACCTTCACCCGAAAACAACTAAAGCATCTTTTTTTTTTTTTTAACATTTTGAGATAAAATATCAAAAGGTTAAACAATAAAGGCATTTTTTCACAGCCTTCTTGGCTCATATTTACCAGGGGTGCGAGTATAAGTGGAGTTCAGTGTAAATTGCATCATTAAAGCAAAGGTAAGCGAGTTTCAGAGCTGAAAACACTCCTCAAAGCAGAAGCAACACTGACCGCCTCCTGCTTCATTCTGCTCAAAGACTTTTTATATTCTCCGAGAGGACTTCAAAAAGCACTTTAATAAAGAGTTTCGAGTCATTAACCAAACCAGCCGACTTCTGAGATGAATCAAAACATCACAAACTCTGATTCAAAGCAAACTGTTTGAAAATTCAAACAAGTTCATTGTCTGCTCTCTAAATCAAACTCTTCAATGGAAGTTTTTAAAATGACTAAAGTGATAAAGTAATATTAAAAGATAAAAAACAATTTGAGCGATGTGTGCATGTATGAATGTGTTATTTATAACTGCACTGTAAAATATGAATTTTAAAAAAGGATGTTGATTTAATTTATTATGTTTTAAATTAATTAATTTACCATTTTTTCTGCTTATTTTTTAAAAGCTGCTTGTAGTTCAACAAATACATTGAAAACAATGATGTAATTATTTTACTGTAATGAGTCAGTTTGCAATAGAGGTGAGAATCCAAACGCAGTTTATTTACGTCAAGCAGGCAAAGGTCGAGGCATGACAGGGCAAGACAAGCTTTGTTATGCTCACTTTCAGTTTACAAGACTCAGCAAAGAGTGTGTGAATGAGGTGTCTTTATAGTCCTAGTAATCAGTCCATCATGAGCTTCCAGCTGTGTAAATGTGTAATCAGGGGGAATCAGGAACTGGTGTGTGAGTGCAAAGACTTCTGGGAGTTGAATTTCATATAGTGGCATATGTGTAGTTGTCGTGATTATGACATTTACATACAATAATAAGCAAATAATACAAATTATTTCGAATACAATTTGAAAGAAAAACATTTATATTTATTTTGTGTATTTTTGGGATATTTTAGTATTGAATAACAACTGTAGTTTTTATCAGGAGGGTATGATTAAGTTGCTTTTAAATTCTATTTACTTTGTTTTTTATTTTACTAATAAAGCTTTAGTAATTTTATTGTGTTTTTGAAACGTTTTTTTTCAAAATTTGATTTCTATAAAAAGTAGATTATTACTTGTTTAGTTTTATTTAGTTTATAAATTAGGTTATTTTGTTTTAGTTTTTATTTTAGATGCTTTATTATTGTTAATTATCATTTTTATTATTATTATTATTTTTGTATTATTGTTATTATTATTATTATTATTATTATTATTATTATTTTATTATTTTATTATTTTATTTATTATTATTATTATTATTATTATTATTATTATTATTATTATGCTATTATTATTATTTATTATTATTATTATTATTATTACTATCATTATTATTATTATTATTATTATTAGTAGTAGTAGTAGTAGTAGTAGTATTACTATCATCATTATTATGATTATTATTATTAAAAAATACAAATAATGAAAAAAAACACCAAGAACAAGACAAAAATTACATAATATGGGTAATTATTGTTATTATTATTATTATTATTATTATTATTATTAAACCAAACACAAGCACACATTTTGTGGCTCTTTTAATGAATTTGGTTTTGTTAGTTGACAATATTTAGTTTTAGATGCCTCATTCTTATTAATTACTATTATTATTATACAAATAAATAAAAATTACAAATAAAAGAATTAATAAAAAACAAGAAAAAATTATTTGAGGTTTGTATTATTTTAAAATATTATTAATATTACTATATATACATTATTATTATTATTTTATTATTATTTTTAGTATACTATATTATTATTATTATTATTATTATTATACTATATTATTATTATCATTATTATTATTATTATTATTATTATTATTATTATACTATATTATTGTTTATAATAATTAAACAAAACACAAGCAGATATTGTGGCTTTTTATGAAAAAAAAAATCTTAAAGTTGAAAATAATTTGTTTTAGATGCTTTATTCTTGTTAAACATTATTATTATTATTCATTCATTCATTCATTCATTTTCTTTTCGACTTAGTCCCTTTATTATTCCGGGGTCGCCACAGCAGAATGAACCGCCAACTTATCCAGCATATGTATTACACAGTGGATGCCCTTCCAGCTGCAACCCAGTACTGGGAAACATCCATACACACACATTCACACACATACACTACAGCCAATTTAGTTTATTCAGTTCACCTATACCGCATGTGTTTGGTCTGTGAAACCGGAGGAAATCCACGTCAACACGGGGAGAACATGCAAACTACACACAGAAATACCAACTGGTACAGCCGGCACTCAAACCAGCAACCTTCTTACTTTGAGGTGAACGTGCTAACCCATGAGTAGGCCCACACGGAATCTGCGCGCGCAGAATTCCGCAGATTTTCTGCAGATTTTCCGCAGATTTCCGCAGATTTTTAGCCCATCATTAATTCTGTTTATTTACTTAAAGTTAACTATTTACAGTTAATCTGATTGGATTTGCATTTTAAACATTAAATACAAGTTAAAAAAATATTATTTTTTATTTAACATATTAAGGTTTTAGTTATGATACTCCCAAAATAATTCTGCAGAAATCCGCAGATTTTTACCAAAATTCTCAGCAGAAATAGCAAAAATCATCCGCAGATTCCGTCTGGCCCTACCCATGAGCCACTGTGTTTACATTAATAGTATTATTATTATTATTTTTTAAATAAACAACAATTACATTTGAAAAAAGAAAAAGAAAAAAGAACAAGAAAAACAATACATTACATGGCGTTTGTATTAATCTTAAGTATTTTATCATTATTATTATTATAATAATTCAACAAAACACAAGCAGATATTGTGACTTTTTTTACGAAAAAAAAAATTGGTTAAAAAGTTCAATAATTTATGTAAATAAATATTTTAAAAGTCAATAATTGATGTTTGTGTTAGATAATCCAAACAGAAAGTAGCCTTTATGTAAAAACGTAAAAATGTATACTGGCTTAACTTGTACACAGATAAACACAGACCTCATTATCCAGAAAAACAGGATAAAAAAAACAAGCTCAAAATACATCGTACATACCAAACACAAAAAAATTGATGCGAGTTATACTTTAAACACACACACGCAAACACACACGCAAACACACACACGCACACACACACACACACACACACACACACACACACACACACACACACACACACACACACACACACACACACACACACACACACACACACACACACACACACACAGTTAATAAATGAGTGTGACTGTGAGCAAGAGAAAGCAGAGATAATGAGTTGACCTGCTGCAGTGCAATCCTTTCATCCTTCGCTCAAATAACTGCACTAACACACATAACGTCAGCTTATGCTCTCATTTGTCTACTCGCTGAATATCATTTACCACACGCTTCTCTGTGAGCTGAGGATTACTGACAAACCAACACGGCAAATCCTTTTAATGTTCCACAAACTACACAAACTAAACTTACTGATTTTAATTATTTGTGTATGTCTTGCTTTAGGAACGATAAAAAAGATCTTTCTTTTTAAAAGTTTCAGACACTAAATAATACTAACAGCTTTAAAGGGTCACGAAACACCAAAACACTTTTTTTGAGCTGTTGACAGTCATATATGTGTCCCACGCTGCTATAAACACTATTAGGACACATATATTGCACTAAAAAGTGAAAATTGGTTGTTTTTGCGTTATTTTGAGCAAATTCGTTCTTCCGGTTTGAAACGAATTTTTGAAGCTGCGTCACGGCCATGAGATACTTAGGGTAAATCCAGCCAGGATAGTGGCTGTCTGTCTTTTTGAGGACGTTCTGACGCATCTGAGTGTGCGGCATTAATTCATGAGAAGACGTGCTTCAAACCAATCAGCGCGCTCTATTGTGTATGACGTGAAACTTCATTAATATGCATGATAGCTCCGGAGACTGTTTACGCTGTACAGACGGCAGAGAGACGCCACGTTGTGTTGCTAAAACAAGTGAAAGAACAAGAATTTGGAGACACGGGTCGTCGGTGTGCAGCAACAAGGTTTTGTTTTCATTTTCCCTCTATGAGAGAGCTGCTGGACTCACGTGTGGATTACAGTGCACGCGACAGAAATGCGTTTGTAAGGAACATTTTTTACCCGAGAGTTTTTCGCATCTGGAAATGGTGAAATCCGGATTTACCGCTCGTCTCCTTTTAATAAAAAGACACGGCTCCAGTTTGATTGTCTGTCTACAGATTTGGTAAGTGTTTGCAGTGCAGTCAGTGCCCTTTGTTTTACCCAGATTGCAAAGTTAGTTCGTGGTCAGCAGAGCTCTTTCAGTTTTTAAAGGCATACCTCAGTCAAAATGATTTAGTTACCAAGATTTAGTTACCAAGTTTACAGTATTAATATCACTGCAATATTATAGTCCAATTTTATAGACTGAAAGATCCGCTGTAAATGCTGCTCTCCAAATGTAAACATGATCAAACTTTTCCCGTCGTGCAGGATTTTCGCCGCATTTTGTGACATGATATAGTCTATATACACACGGCTTTCTGACGCTGCCTACCGAGTCATCCAAGTTACCGAGAAATGCGGAGGATTTTTTTTTTCTCCCATTCGCCGTGCGGTATCAAACATTGGATTAAAACTCCATTCTCCAGCAGTTCCTCGCTTTTAATATCTCGTTTGTCACAGGCAACATGCAGGAAATGTTCCTGAATAAAAAGTGAAAATGCCAAACTGCTGTTAAAGTCCGCAGATTTTTAGCCCATCATTAATTCTGTTTATTTACTTAAAGTTAACTATTTACAGTTAATCTAATTGGATTTGCATTTTAAACATTAAATACAAGTTAAAAAGATATGATTTTTTATTTAACATATTAAGGTTTTAGTTATGATACTCCCAAAATAATTCCGCAGAAATCCGCAGATTTTTACCAAAATTCTCCGCAGAAATAGCAAAAATCGTCCGCAGATTCCGTCTGGCCCTGCTGTTGGCCATGTAAACACAGTTACTGTCTTTCTCCCCTGCGTCTGCGTGCCCAAACAGAAACTCCCATATTTGCATATCCTTCCCTCTTTCCCTCCCCTGACACTCCCACCTAAACAGAACTGGACACGCCCACTTTTCCTGACTTTTTTCAAACTAGAGGTGTGAAAACACCCTGCTGAGACAGGGGGTTTCATGGCCCTTTAAGGTTATCCATATGCTAATGCATTCCAAATGTTCTCCAAATATACATTATTTACTCATGAAATAAACTTAAACTTAATAAATAAACTCAATTACTCAAATAACATTTTATAAAACTTCTGAAATCTTTGGTAAAATATTGTGAGTTAGATCACAGCTTGTTCTTAATCAAGTTTCTAGCATGAATTACATAACATGACTTACACTGGCTTTCATACATTAATTAGCATGATGCTAGCAATCAATATCTTGCTAACATGCTTCTGGTGTAACCCGACTTTCCGCATGGGAGTCGGTTGCTCTACCAAGGAAGCTAAAAACCATGGCCAGTAGCATCTGTCGCTAGAGAACCTTTAGAGGTCAGAGGAGTGAGGTTTATTGCACAGCACTTCACTAGCTGCCCTCTGCTACACTAGCATAATTTTGCAAGTTTCTAGTGTGAATTAACATGTTGCTAACAAGAATCAAGATGTTGCTAACATGCTTCTAGCATGATTTTGCAAGTTTCTAACCTGAATAAACATGTTGCTAACATGAATCAACCTGATGTTAACATGTTTCTAGCATGATCAAGCAAGTTTTTAGCATGAATAAACATGCTGTTAGCAAGAATCATTAAGGTTCTAAATGCTTCAAGCTAGATTCAACAAGTTTCTGAATAAACATGTTGCTAACCAGAATCAATATGTTGTTAACATGCTTCTAGCAAGATTTAGCAAGTTTATGAATAAACATGTTGCTAATAAGAATCAACGTGCTGCTAACATGCTTCTAGCATGATTTTGCAAGTTTCTTGCATGAACAAACATGTGGATAACAAGAATCAACGTGCTGCTAACATGTTTCTAGCATGATCTAATAAGTTTCTAGCAATAATAAACATGCTGCTAGCAAGAATCAGTAAGGTGCTAACATGTTTATAGCAAGATTTAGCAAATTTATGAATAAACATGTTGCTAACAAGAATCAATTTGCAGCTAACATGCTTCTAGCATGATCTAGCAAGCTTTTAACATTGTTAAACATGCTGCTAACAATAATCAATGTGTTGCTAACATGCTTCTAGCATGAATAAACAAGTTGCTAGCAAGAATCAAATTGTAAACATGCTTCTAGCATGATTTATCCTGTTTCTCGCATGAATAAACATGTTGCTAGCAAGAATCAATGTTGTTAACATGTCTCAAGCTTGATTAAGCAAGTTTCTAGCATGAATAAACATGTTATTAGCAAGAATCAATGTGTTGTTGACATGCTACTAGCATGATTAAACAGGTTTTTAGCTAGAATAAACATGCTACTAGCAAGAATCATATATTTGCTAATATGCTCCTAGCAAGATTTAGCAAGTTTGTAAATAAACATGTTGCTAACAAGAATCAGTATGTTGTTAACATGCTTCTAGCACACATTATCAAGTTTCTAGCATGAATAAACATGTTATTAGCATATGACTTAGCATATTGATTTAGCATAACGTGTTTAAAACTAGTGGTAAAGGTAGCTACTTATGCTAGTTTTGATCTGGATGGTAGGTTTAATAATCCTTGAGATTTTAAGCTCTTATAATTTTCACAATGAGAGTCCCACAAACACATGAACATTTTCAGAGACATTTTAAATCAGATCAGAGAGAAAAGAAGAAGTATAAAACGTCGTATTTGCCAAAAGGTCTATACTGAGTTGAAAGCCCCAGGAGGAGATGTGTTTAGAAATGCAGTCTCAGAAGAAGAATCAGAGGAATAATAATAAGCTTAAACAGGATTCCAGGAATAGGATTATAATTAGACACTGAAAAGTCAAAATTCCAATTTAAATATCGACACATTTGCAGATTCACATATCGTAGCACAGTTTGAGTGGTGTTTGTGTGACGGCATATGAGATGAGAGCACATCTCCCACTTTCTGCTGTCATTCTGTATTCAGCCTGATTTTATTTTTTTTCTCCTCTATCAGCGAGCTGAAGCCACCGTGTCCCTGCAGGGTGAACAGAGCGCGCTCAGACCCACTGGTATGGATGGGTGGACTGGATTCAATTTGGACCGGGAGAGCAGGATTACACAGACTGTGACCAAAATTTATCTCCATTCTGCTTCTCTCTCTCAGCAAACACTATCTGATTTTTTTTTTTTTTTTTTAGAGTCAGCCACTGCATGCATAATATTAGCATGTGCCAATGCTAATGGGCTGCAGATCTAAGAGGGGACAGATGTGACTTGTTACTGTGTCAGATTTTGGGTTTGTGGTGTAAGGTCAGCTGTAAGAGGATTAATCTTACTCTAGTAGTCCACGCATTTACCACACTAGGAGTTTCCGCTCACGTGGAAGCCGCTTGCATGTATGTAGCGTTTAATACCTAAATGTAGACTTCCCAAAATGACAAGCTGAGTATCCTGTATTAAAGAAAATAAACCGCAGTACTTCCTAAATCTATACTTGAAACAATCTGTCCCATGTAGAAGAATCTTACTCTCAAAACCTAAATGAAGCCTTTAATGCAACGTTTCACAAGTATCATTTTTGACAGCTTGTTGCTAGCATGAATCAGCTTACCAGGTTTTGAAGATGAATTATTTTGCTAGAAAGAATCAACATATTGCTAACATGTTTCAAGCATGTTTCCAATATAAAGGAGCATGTCAGCAAGAACTAGCATGTTTGTTATATAGCATGTTTACAGCATGATATAGCATTTCTAACATGAATGACATGTAGCAGAGTGAATTTACAGAGCAAGCATAAATGAACACATTGCTAGAATGTTCCTGTATGTGTAGCATGTGGCTAACATGAATTAACACTTTACTTCAACGTTTCACAAGTATCATTTATTTACAGCTTGCTGCTAGCATTAATCAGCTTATCAGGTTTCGATGATGAATTATGTTGCTAGCATTTTTTTATATATATGAATTAGCATTGTGCTGGAATATTTAACATATTGCTAACATGTTTTAGGCATGTTTCCAATTTAAAGAAGCATGTCAGCAAGAATTAGCATGTTTGTTAGCATGTTTACAGCATGATTTAGTATTTCTAACATGAATGACATGTGTCCAAATTTTTTTACAGAGCAAGCATACATTAACACATTGCTAGCATGTTCCTGTATGTTAAGAATTTGGCTAGCACAACATGAATTAATATTTTACTGCAATGTGTCATAAGTATATTTTACAGCTTGTTTCTAGCAAGGTTCTACCATGAATTAGCATAGTAGCCTATGACTCACCATGTTGCTGGGATTTAATTATGTTGCTAGCAAGAATTGATATGTTGCTAACAAAACATGCATTTCTAACAAATTCATGCTAGAAATGCTAATTCATGCTTACAAAACATGCTAAAGCATGCTGACATGACAATTTATATTGAATATACAGTTAAAGTCAGAATTATTATCCCCCCTTTGAATTATTTTTTCTTTTTTAAATATTTCCCAAATGATGTTTAACAGAGCAAAGAAATTTCCACAGTGTGTCTGATAATATTTTTTTCTTCTGGAGAAAGACTTATTTGTTTTATTTCGGCAAGAATAAAAGCAGTTTTTAATTTTTTGAAAACCATTTTAGGGACAAAATTATTAGCCTCTTTAAGCTATATATTATTTGACTGTTTACAGAACAAACCATCGTTATACAGTCACTTGCCTAATTACCCTAACCTGTCTAGTTAACCTAATTAACCTAGTTAAGCCTTTAAATGTCACTTTAAGCTGTATAGAAGTGTCTTAAAAATATCTAGTAAAATATTATTTACTGTCATCATGACAAAGATAAAATAAATCAGTTATTAGAAATGAGTTATTAAAACTATTGTGTTTAGAAATGTGTTGATAAAATTCTGCTCTCTGTTAAACAGAAATTGGGGAAAAAATAAAAAGGGGGGCTAATAATTGAGGGGGGCTAATACTTCTGACTTCAACTGTATATAAATTATTATATAGAAACATGTTAGCAACATATTTCATGCTAGCACAATGCTAATTCATATACAAGACATGTTAGCAACATAATTTGTCCTAACAAAATGTGCTAAGTCATGTTATGCTAATTCATGCTAGAAACAAGCTAGAAATAAATAATAATTGTGTGTGACACTTTGCAGCAAAATGTTAATTTGTGTTGTGCCACACAATAAACATAAAGGTACATGCTAGCATTGTTTTAACTTGAGACTTTATTTAAGAATGTGAATCATAGTAAAAATCTGTAATAGTCATATTAATTAATTAAGACCAAACAGGACATACTCCAATGAAATGGAAAAAAAAAAAAAAACTATTACACTTTTATTGTTTTGAAATGACAAAAAAAAAAAAAAAACTACAAAATATTGCATAGATGTCAAAAATCTGATAAATGTTCCTTCAATTAAAAACTTCAAATTTATTGTGGACACACATTCAAATTAGAAATGCTAATTCATGCTCACTGACATGCTCATTTATATTGAAAAAATACTCGAAACATGTTAGCAACATATCTTATGCTAGCACAATAATAATTCATATACGAAACATGTTAGCAACATAATTCATCCTAGCAAAATGTGGTAAGTCATATTATGCTAATTCATGCTAGAAACAATCGGTAAATCACAGATGTGAAGCTGCGGTCACACTAGAGTTTGTGCGTGCGAAATTCTGTCGTACAGCGCTGCGAAAAGGGGCGGGACTAAACAAGATGATTAGACATTAAAAAAGCGAGCGATTGCTCCATGTTTTAAATTTCTGTCCAGAGAGGTCATGTTTTGATCCTCGATTCGTCTCACGCAGTCAAGTGATGCGATTTCGCAGGTCAGAGTTCACCAAACTTAAACTTTGCACCGCAGCAACCTGCGAAACTTGATGCATGACCTTGCGTTTCAGGTCTGATGCATTCGCGTGCGTATGAATGGAAGTCTATGGGGAGAAAAGTCCAGTGTGATCGCAGCTTCACACAGGGGCCACAGCTCTGCAGTTTATTTCCAACCCGAATTAAACACACCTGATCAAACTAATTAAGTGCTTTTGGCTTGTTTGTTTGTTGAAGCTGGGCTGGAACTAAACTCTGCAGGGCTGCAGCCCTTCAGGAATTTGACACCCCTGCTGTAAATAAATGATACTTGTGAAATGTTAATTTATGTTAGCCACATGCTAAGCATAAGAGTACATGCTAGCTTTGTGTTAATTTATGTTTTCATTTGATGTCATTTAAAAGACTCTATTTAAGAATGTGAATGATGGTAAAAATGTATGATAGTCATATTACCCTGCTGGAAAATACAGCTTAAACCAGCCTATGAGGGTTGGCTGGTTTTAGCTGGCTGACCAGCCTGGTTTTAGAGGGGTTTTGGCCATTTCCAGGCTGGTTTCCAGCCATTTCCAGCCTGGTCTTAGCTGGTCAGGCTGGGAGTTGACCAGCTAAAACCAGCTTGACCTGCCAAAACTAGCTATGTCCAGCTTAAACCAAGCTGGTCATGCTGGTTTTAGCTGGTTTAAGCTGGTCATTTTCCAGCCTGACCAGCTAAGATCAGGCTGGAAATGGCTGGAAACCAGCCTGAAAATGGCCAAAACCCCTTTAAAACCAGGCTGGTTGACCAGCTAAAACCAGCCAACGAGCTTAGGCTGGTTTAAGCTGTTTTTTTTAGCAGGGTAATTAAACTAAACTAAATTCCATACCTAATTCAACCCCTTTGCCCTTCCCCTTACCTCTACCCCTCGTTTTGCGAGTTCACATGAAGGGATCGGGGTGTCCCAATTGACCCTTCGCTAAGCCCCGTTCTCCTTAGTTACTGTTGCCACGCCTGTCAAGCTTTCATGCCTGGCATGTCTATTACAATAAGTATGCGCTGGTGTCAGACATTCCCAGGGATATAATTAGTCATTTTTGGCGAACAGGTGAGAGATTCGAGAAAGCCAGACAATAAAGGACTGCAGTATGCATTACAGGGGTATATTCACGACATAATAGGCAACCGATTAGAAAATAATTGAATTAAAATGGAAGCTAGGTTAGCCTAGCCGCCTCATACACTGACCATTCAACAGCTTAGTTCATGCACAGCAGGAGAGGTGAAATCTATAAACAATCTAATAATAACAGATTAAACCGTGAACCATTTTAGCCAAAAAGCCTGATAGATTACTGTAATTGTTGTGCAATGAAATACAGCGTTACTAACCCACGAGGAAACACGCATGGACAGTGTTTCTGCATAATTCATTCACAGAAAGAGCAGCCAAAAAGGGGAAACTGATGGATTTGTACCAAATATTAGCATCATTGACCCATAACAATGTACAGTAAGTTACCTATAACGGTCAGTATGTTTGTGTGCTCTTTATAAATTACTGAGAAACAGCTGCGGGTAACGTTAAAGTATATTGATCGCAAGTGCTCAGTTTGTGATCACATCTCTGTTTTGTTCTGTTGATTTGTAATTTCAAATACTCGTAGCTTGAAACAGATGGAAATATGACTGCAGTTAGTATGACTACTATGGTGAAGGCTTAAACGGAGCAGTGCTCATAATATCGAGCAAAAAAAAAAAAGAAAAAGACAGCTGGGAAACACAACCTGCTTTGTACTTTTGTAGGAAACACAGTCACTGAATCACTGAATGTGTCAGGAATATTGAAATAAAAAACCAACTTAACTCCACTCCTTTAGCGCCCCTCACACAGCTTGATCCCAACTGGCATTTCTCCCCTTGGGTTTTAGGTTTTGAAAAGGGAAACAATTCCACCACCCTGTCCAAACTTTTAGGATACCGGGTGTCAGATTTGCACAATCCATATCCACAACGCTTTGGCTTGTTTCCCTCGCTCGAAAGCTTGACAGAGCCCCTGCGAGTAGCTACGGTTGCTAAACCACGATTGGTGCGTGGCGGTTTTTGGGTGTGGCTTAGCGAAGGGTCAATTCTCTTTAGCTTGAAGGCATAGAGCTAAGGGGAAGGGCTAGACAGCCTTTGAAACAGAGATTTTTCAGGACCACACTATAAACCAAGGAGTATGAAAATTTTACAGAATACACCAGCTACAACAGCAACATGGCTGCACATGGAAGTAAGGAGATGCACAAATTAGTATTTCTGTCATTATTATGAATTTCTACAACAAACAAACCCATGTTTTAATACATTCATAACCGCGTTTGTGTTTTACCGTCATGCTCTTAAAGTCAAGTGCTATTTTCCACCTGGATTTTGCCTACCCAAATTCAAAAGCTTCCCAAATCCACATGCAGAGGTGTAAATGCAAAAGTTTGATATCATTTTGAAGCCCTATGAATTTTCATAAAACACTGCTGAAAGTGATTTAAATAATTGTATATGTTGCCTGTGTTATAAAAAAAACCCTCCAAAAAAGAAGTGGGTTTTTTTGTAAACTCAAATTTGAAAGTGTCCTTTTCAGGTTCTATGTGGTCTATGTTGCTGTAATTAATTTTGGTGGTCACATGTCAGTAATCATAGGAAAAAAGAAAAATCTCTCTATCATAATCTATGCAAAAGTTATTCTATTCCAACTGATGAGAGAACGGAAGCACTTATGGGGGTATTGGGCCAGTACGGATATTTAAACTTAAAAGTATGAAGAAGTAAATGACATCACAGACCCTAAATACTATCTAAACATAATAGTTTTAATAACCCATCTCTAATAACTGATTTATTTTATCTTTGTCATGATGACAGTAAATAATATTTTACTAGATATTTTTCAAAACACTTCTGTACAGCTTAAAGTGACATTTAAAGGCTTAACTAGGTAATTAGGCTATTGGGCCAGTACGGACCGTTAAACTGTAAAGAATGCAGAAGTAAATGATGTCACAGACCCGATACCAGGTATGGAGGCAGTTGAGGAGGTAAAAAAAATGCTACATTTGTCTATCTATAATCAATAATAGTAACTCTTGTATAGCAGTCCCACAACATACTTTCAAATATGTCACTCGATGACACTCGAATACCCTGTCAGAAAAGTCTAGTGGCTGGGAATGAGCTTTCTACAGTCTCTGCTATAATGTTAATGTTGTTTTCGTGTGTTTACATTGATGAATATGACCACTGTGTAAATACACAGTACAGTTACGAGCTTATTGTCACATTATGGGCCCTATTTTAACAATCTAGGCGCAAAGTCTTAAGTGCAGGGCGCAAAAGCATTAAGGGAGTGTCCGAATGCACTTTTGCTATTTTAAGGACGGGAAATTCCGCTTTGCGCTGCGGCGCATGGTCTAACAATGTTGTGCTTATTCTCTTAATTGCGTTATAGGTGTGTTTAGAGAATAAACCAATCAGAGTCTCATCTCCCATTCCCTTTAAGAATTAGTTGCGTCGCGCCATGGCACATTTGCTATTTATATGGCGGACTTTGTAAGTGAAAAAACTGAACGCTTCACTAGCGAGAAAACAGTTAAACAGAGCATGTGCAGTGCGAGAATGAGAGAATGAGCCTCCTCATTCTTTACTTTCACTTTCACTCTCGTGGATAAGGAAACGTGTTGTACGCACAGACATCCATTAGCCTATACATAATTAATTTTGTATGTCATGCGCAAAGATTTCTTTCAAAACTATTTCTAAATTCAGTTCTAATTTCCAGCAAACGAATAAATGAACAATGATAACGAAGTGTGGTCAAAAAACTAAGTTATATCCAAACACACATGCTATGCCCCATATGGTCTAAAACCTGACAGGTGAGCAAATCTAAGCTTGTTTTTAATAAAACAAAAATAAATATGCATATATTAAATAATACTGCTAGTAATAATAACATTATACAAAAGCAAATTGTCAAGAATAAACTGAAAAAGCCCCCCGAGATGAAGAAGACATGAAGGCAGTAGCTTTTATATTTATGTAGGCTAGAAAATAATAATTTTTGTAATATTTTAATCCTTTAATTCTTTTTTATTTGTAAAGATATTTGCGTATTGCTCTACATCCTGTGTGTATTAAGCAAAGTTTACGCACAACTAACGTGCTCTGCGCTGGACTTTAGACCTCCTCTTAGCTGGTCTATTGAACAGTCTATTCTAGTTTCTCAAAATAGCAACGCGCCAGCAATGCGCCTCAACACACCTCCTTTTTTTAGACCAGAACGCCCATGGGCGCACATATGAGCGCAAATGCATTTGCTATTTAAACAGCATGGTGCAAAACGTCAAAATGACTCTTGCGTCGAGCTGAAACTAGCAAACAACGATTGCGTTGCGTCTTGTGCCGGGTGATAGGGCCCTATATCGTTATGATAACATGATTTTGTTGCCTTAAGTGATTTCCTGAAGATAAATACCAAAAAATAAAGCAACTGGAATAGCTACAGCAGTTGTGATCATTGATTTCATATGAAGTAAAAGATCGCAATGACATGATGACGTGTGCAGGTGCTGTAGTGATCTCCCATTTCTTAGGGGTAAAATTTGAGGTCCTTCCCCTACACTCTGTTTCAAGGGCCAAGGGAAAGAGGAAGGGGTAAAAAACATACTAAACATACTCTAATGAAATGAAACAAACAAACAAAAAACTATTACATACTTTTCGTATTATAACTTTTATTGTTCTGAAATGACAACAAAAAATAACCTACAAAACTACAAAATCTTGCGTGGTTGTCAAAAATCAGATGTATATTAACCTTTGAATAACAATGGAAACTATGTAAATTATATAAAACATAACAAATATAACATATAATAAGTGATAAACACTATATCTGTTCGTAATACTAAAACATCAGCTGAGAAATCTAAGCATTTAAACTAGTTGTGCATCCAGTAAGTCTCAATGTTACAACTGCAGATTAAAATGGAAAACAAAAGACGGATGTGAAATACCTCCAGGATTAGTTTTGGGATTTAAAATGTACAAAGGCACTAAAAGTCAAACAATAGAGGAGTGTGTTCTGCTTTATGTTCAGTCACAATTCACTTGTGCCATACATCGCCTGGGTAGAGACTAAACTGATGTGTGTGTAATGATGTGTGACACTTTAGTATGGTATTAAAAATCATTGATTTATTTTTTTTTTCCACCAGATGCTGCGTGTCAGTGAGTCGAAATCAAAGTGACTGTGTCTCAAATGCACAGTTTTAGCACTTAATTCTATCCTGTACACATTCATTCAGAAGCATACACTGTGACTGTCAGATTTCATTGCCACTTACATTATAGACACTTCTCACACACCAGCAAACTCTTTGCTCAGATGACATACTTTATGGATTAAATATGTATTAACTAACTATAAAATAGGGTGACACGGTGGCTCAGTGGTTAGCACTGTCACCTCACAGCAAGAAGGTCGCTGGTTCGAGCCTCGGGCTAGGCCAGTTGTTATTTCTGTGTGGAGTTTGCATGTTCTCCCCGTGTTGGTGTGGGTTTCCTCCGGGTGTTCCGGTTTCCCCCACAGTCCAAAGACATGCGCTATAGGTGAATTGAATAAACTAAATTGGCCGTATTGTATGTGTGTGTGGTTAAGTTGGATAAGTTGGTGGTTCATTCCGCTGTGAAGACCCCTGATGAATAAAGGGACTAGGCCAAAGGAAAATGAATGAATGAATAATTATAAAATACAAAAAATCTACACTATAAAAATATTTCATAATATATATAAAAAAATACATATAATTATACAAATATAAAACTTACATTTTTAAGTTAAACCAATTTATATTTACAAATCATTTTAACTTACATCAATTAAGCTGATTTAAAACATCAAGTTAAAACTTGATGAAACCTGAATAACTTTCTAAATGAAGGTAAAGAGACGTAAAAACATATGTTGTGGTGACTTTTTATGTTATTTTTTAACAGTGTAAAAAATGAATGAATAAATTAATGCATTTTCATTCTGTGCATTTGATTCTGCCCAGCAGGGGCGTAGCAACCGGGGGGGACGGGGGGATATGTCCCCCTCACCTTTAGAGACAGACCATTTAGAAACAGGTGATTAAGAATGTAAACTTTTGGATTTCATACAGCTGCCCCCCCCCCCCCCCCCCCCACTTTTAAAATGTCCACTCCACCCCTGCTGCCCAGTAAAATTAATTTGCGTCCAAAAAAAAAACCTCTATGCTTTTGTTTATCAAAAACAACGGTTGCAAATGCATGCAAAATATTGCATTAGGTTTTACCCATTAGCATAAGGTTTTACCTATAACTTAATTCATTTTAAATATAACATTATAAAATATAATATATTACCTATAAAATATAATATATTTGAAAAATAATTTATAAAATATCATAAATTCTTTATTTGAATTGGCGGTACGGTGGCGCAGTGGGTATCGCTGTCACCTCACAGCAAGAAGGTCGCTGGTTCGAGCCCCAGCTGGGTAAGTTGGCATTTCTGTGTGTTCGTGTGGGTTTCCTCCGGGTGCTCCGGTTTCCCCCACAGTCCAAAGACATGCGCTATACTGTAGGTGAATTGAATAAGCTAAATTGGCCGTAGTGTATGAGTGTATGTTCTGGTCCTCCAGGGTTGAGCATTGTGCTAACGACCCACCTCGTAAAAACTAGATGTTATGTAACACCAACATGGTGCAGCTAAATATCAACTTCCATCTGTTAAGCTGAATCCTGAAAACACGTTAACCCACATTAAAGTATTGAAGCAGACAGTTTTCTTGTATTTAATTTGCTTTATATATATATATATATATATACAGTTGAAGTCAGAATTATTAGCCCCCCAGTTTATTTTTCTCCCCCAATTTCTGCTTAACGGAGAGAAAATTTCTTCAACACATTTCTAAACATAATAGTTTTAATAACTCATTTCTAATAACTGATTTATTTTATCTTTGTCATGATGACAGTAAATAATATTTGACTAGATATTTTACAAGACACTTCTGTACAGCTTAAAGTGACATGTAAAGGCCTAACTAGGTTAATTAGGTTAACTAGGCAGGTTAGGGTAATTAGGCAACTTATTGCATAACGATGGTTTGTTTTGTATACTATTAAAAAATATATAGCTTAAAGGGGCTAATAATTTTGACCTTAAAATGGTGTTTAAAAAATTAAAAACTGTTTTTATTCTATCCGAAATAAAACAAATAAATACAAATAAATTTCTCCAGAAGAAAAAATATTATCAGACATAATATATATACAGTGTGTGTGTGTGTGTGTGTGTGTGTGTGTGTGTGTGTGTGTGTGTGTGTGTGTGTGTGTGTGTGTGTGTGTGTGTGTGTGTGTGTGTGTAATGAAATCAGAATTATTAGCCCTCCTGTTAAATTTTAATTATTGTTAAAATACACAATATTTCTGCTTAACTGATTTCATTAAACATAATACTTTTAGTAACGCATTGTTCAGTCACAATTCACTTGTGCCATACATCGCCTTGGTAGAAGCTAAACTGATGTGTGTGTAATGATGTGTAACGCTTCAGTATGGTATTAAAATTCATTGATTTATTTATTTTTTTCCACCAGATGCTGCGTGTCAGTGAGTCGAAACCAAAGTGACACACAACACATTTCTAAACATAATAGTTTTACTAACTAATTTCTAATAACTGATTTCTTTTATTTTTGCCATGTACATCCTATTTTACTAAATATTTTTCAAGACACTAATCAAGTCATTACAAGTCACACCTATTAGTGATGATCTCTCCCTCATTAGCATAGGACATTAGTCTTGTTTTTGAATCTGCCACTATGCTGACACACAGGCTTTTGTAGCTCTGCCCTGTTTTAAAATGAGCACAATCTCATGTGAATTTAAAGCGACAGTCACCAAAAAAGCACAATTAGGATCGAAGCCTAAAAAGGGGCAGTTTCAAACAGTCATAAAACATTATTTGTGTGGTTTTTTGAGCATCAAACATCAGAGACTTATTTTACATCTTTAAAAAGGGGCAAAATAGGTCCCCATTTAAAACATGTATTGTAATTGAAATATGCAGACATAACTTTTATAATGAGTAATAAAAGAAACACTCAAACATTGATTTAGGATATTTTCCCTACATTGAAAATGCTCAAAATGTATATATGCCTTAAAGGGCACCTATGGTGAAAAATCTACTTTTTAAGTTGTTTGGACAGACATATGTGTAGGTATAGTGTATAGACCAGAGGTGGGCAAACTACGGCCCGCGGGCCAAATGCGGCCCGCTGAACACTTTCATCCGGCCCGCGAGGGAGTTTTTAAAATGCTGCTTCTGAGTGGTTTGGTTTCAGAACTAGTAAATTAATGATGCAATACAAGTGAACGCCATTTGGTGGCAGTATTGCACGCAGTACAGTTAGCGCAACCAGTAGAATTAGAACACACTCTCGCATATTAAAATGCACTTTCACGCAAAATGCGCTTCTCTTTTTTTTTTCGAGAGCGCTTCTTAAACTGAACAGCGCATCATCGATGACGCAAGCGTGCTCAGGCCCGAATGTAATGTGAGTGCGGGCCGTCGGGGGAGACTGGAGGGGGGACAAGCATGCATCGGCCCGGTTTTATGCAACTGTACATAATGTGAGTACGGCCTCAGATTCTTCTTCCGTTTTATCTCATAGTTTTATGATTGATATGAGCATATTAATACAAGCTCAAATGAAATTGTTGTGAATTTGACTCAAAATGTATAATAATTGCTGGTTAAATGTGTTAATTTTTGTCATAGAATATATTTTCCATGCAAATTGCCACTATAAATAAAAGTTTTTTTTGAAGGATTTGACATGTGGCCCTTCACTTGGTTTGCAAAACTTGATGTGGCCCTCTGGTCTAAAAAGTTTGCCCACCACTGGTATAGACCGTCATATTGGGGTGATATAAACACACTCAGTCCTTTTTTTTCAATTTAACAACATAAAAATGATGGACCAATTGGAGCGGTTTTGAGATCGACCGCAACTTGACATAGGAGTGTGGTCCCCCCGCCCACCAATATTGATTGACAGCTGCGCATTACCATATGCTCAGTTTGTTGTTTCACATCCGCCATTTTCGGCCTGTGAGTCAAAGCGATGTCACCAAAGAAACACCCTTGCTGTATTTTTAGATGTAAGGCTCATTGGGCTCAACACAAGATCAACATTCATCACGTTATCACTCTCCTCGGCGCCAGTGTTTGTAACTTTAGGTGGGTTTGCATACATGTGTACTTTTAATTGCGTCTTCCTTAAACTTCAGCTGTTTGCATTTCCCGCGGTCACAGAAGCTCCCTGTCATCTTAACTAGGTGCAGCTGGAAAGTGCGAGCGCGTTGCCTCAAGTGCGAGCACGTTGCCTCAAGTACGCATCCCTCCATTGGAAATAATGAACTAACGACGCGCAGCGCCATGCATTTCAGAATTGTAAACATAGGTTTCTATCAGGGTACACACAACAGCGCCGCAAGACGTTGGCTGTCTGCGGCGCCCAGCCACGACTCAGGACACTGTTCATATTTCTGCCGCGCCACAGAGCGTTATCTGAATAGTTTCATTTTAAATAACATGCGAATGTGCGCGTCTGGTGTGCGATATTTTCAACTGTCATGTGAGCGCCGTGTCGTGGTGCTGAGCGGCGCATCCAGTGTGTGATGCCCTTCAGTCAAAGTTAATTCAGTGCGCTTGGTTATTAGTCTCGGTGTAGGCTACACGCTCGGAGCTTTAAACTAGCACACAGTTGGCTGTAAAACTATACAAAGACACAAATGATTTTGTAGTCTCTGCTTGGTCTGTGTCCGAGTCGTGCATGTACGGCTGAATGCTGGTCCTCTCACTCATGTTGCTTCTCTCTGTCTGTCTGTCTGTAGCCATACACAGCGGGGGAGCTCTTGGCCCCGCCCCCTAGTTAAGTTGGGCGGGAAGTTGAAACTAATTTTCAAATTTTTTTTATTAACTAATTTTTTTTAGTGAAGCAACACGCCCTTAAAACAACAAACTGTGTACACGACCCCCAAAATGGCACTTTTTAACACATCATAATAAAAAAATCTGACTTGTGTTTTAAACTGAACCTAAACTGGCACACACAGAAGAACCATAATATTCATATTACATCTTAAAAAAATAGGTGCCCTTTAAAAAACACTACCAACCTCCCATTTTTCCCAAGAAAATTCATGATCATTCTGTATTTTTACATGCCAATATTGACAGGTGTGTTTCTGCCTGCAGTGTCTCACCTTTAAAAAAATTTATAATAAAAATAGTAATAAATAAATAAAAAGTGACCTGCACAGCTCTGTGTGAGTGTTGAATCTGGGTGACGGTGTGAACTGAAGATCTGCTCTCAGTCTCAAACTGTCTGCGGATGCTGGCCAAACCTCCGGGCAGAGAACAAACCTCGGCCTCCTCCATGACCTGAAGAGCGAAGAGCAAACACACGCACACACACACG